>KZ062536.1:77358-117414 GCA_002091835.1 Anopheles maculatus | reverse complement strand
ACAGTGGGGGGGGGGCGGGGGGGGGGGGGGGGGGGGGGGGGGGGGAGTAAAGGTACCGAGTGTCCAATAACGATGAAGAATGTCTTTTGCTACGCAGCGTCTTTGCGGAGTTCTAGTGAAAAGTGTGGCGCAAAGCATCTCCATCAACCTTCGAAGTATACAGACGCTATTCTGTCGCATTACTTTTGCTGGCGTTTTTTTTTTTTGGTCGTCAGGATTGTCACACCGTGTCGCACTCGCTTTGTGGAATATCGGAGGCTTTCTTGGCATGGGTTCACTTGCTCTTATTTTTTGGCTTTGTTGATAAGTAAGATATAGTTTCAAAGCGTATCCAGCGATGGGTGGGATACGGATGAATGCTTTGCACCATAAGAACTCTACTCAGAAATCAGAAATTCTAGACTGTTTGGATGAATCTCTAGACAAATTCGAACCCATGTCTAATGCGTATTATCTGTTTGCTTTCATCTATTCCGCAGGTCGTAATGAATTGATCGCTCGCTACATTAAACTACGCACCGGCAAGACGAGAACTCGGAAGCAGGTCAGCTCGCACATACAAGTATTAGCCAGAAGGAAGTTGCGCGAGTTCCAGGCCAAGATGAAAGTGGTAAGTATGGTTGTACGACCGTACCCGGATTGTACCCGTTGAAACGATGGGACATTGCTGAACGAGAACTGTTACGTGAGACGAGGGAAGATGTGAGAGGAGAAGCGTGAGGAGGAGAGGGTGGGATAAAAAGTAGTGATAGATCTCGGCACACCTACAATCGAACTCAAACTACACAAGTCGAAGCAAATGAAACACAAACAACTACCCAAGATTGTTCCTTAATTTCCTGAACCTCCAAACAATCGTACCATTCGATGGATGCCTTATCGTTAGTGTGTCTTTTTTTTTCTTCTTTGTTTCTTTTGTGCTCTTCTTTCTCTTCCTTTGTGTGTGCGTGTGTGTGTGTGTGTGTATGTGTGGGCGCAATCATGCTCGTTTGCCCCCTTTGATTGTGCCGTCATCGTCCCAGGATCACCCGCTGATGGGTGTGAAGGAGAAAGTCTTCCCGACGAACATGACCGGCATGAGCAGTGCCCAGATCGTGACGATGGCCGCAGCGAAAGGTCGCCTTCCTTTAGTCAATCCTTCCTACCACCACCACCACCACCACCATCTTCCGTACCATCATCACCATCCTAGTGCTGCTGGTGTAAGCGTACCACTCTATCTTTCTCTATTGCTCATTTTCTTTGGCGCAAACGATTCGCTCTGTTTGTACTGCTGCTTGTTGACATTTATGCACTGGGAGTTGCTTCGGAGTTGTGCCGGGATGCTGCCAACACTAACACATTAGGCTGTGCCTGTGTGGCTACTAATGCCGATCTGCTGACAGCTTATGTTTGTGTGTGGCATTAGAAACGAGGGACAGCTGCTGAATTCCCGGTTTCGGATGTATATAGTGTCCGACAGGTTCTGCCAAGCTTTATTTGCAGTGTCTAGCATGGCAAATGTGTGCATGTTGGGAATATTGGGGAAATTCTACTTCATGTGCAAGCTTGTTGGCGCGTTCGTATTTCAAGGACAGACATAGGAGTACATCGAGAGCTTGCGAATTTAATGCAAATACCCAGTGGATTTCGCTTCCCGAGATCATACTTTATCTTCACCCTAACATTGTAAAGATCAAATTCAATGTGCTCCCGTCGTTTCATACTTCGGCATAGTGTTCGCATGATTTCGCTTACCAATCGCTAGGATCGCTTAAGCTTCAAGCCCTCAAAACATAGAATTATACAAGCCGTCATCCCAAACGTAAGCATTTCCTCGTCAATAACGTATCGTAACGTTCGTGTTGTTTTGTTCTTCCCCATTCTATGATCGCGATGCAGCAATTCTGGCAGCCGGGTTTGCAACCGAGCACTTCCCAGGATGTGAAACCGTTCGCTCAGCCCGGTTACCCTATGAAGACCGCCACCGCTGTGTCGGAAGGTGCACTGCAACCCACACACCCTTGGGAGGGACGCGCCATCGCAACGCACAAGTTCCGGCTGGTCGAGTACAGTGCTTATCTGGAGCTGCGCGCCGAAGAAACCGTAAGTATTCTCCGTACCTTGGAAGAGCCTAGTGTCCCTCGTACTAATTTCCTTTATTATCCCGCACAGTATCACAAGCATCTGTTCGTGCACATAGCGGACACGCCAGCCAATCCACTGTTGGAATCGGTGGAGGTAAAAGAAATTTACGACAAGTTCCCGCAAAAGTCCGGCGGCCTGAAGGAGCTGTACGAGAAGGGTCCGAGCAATGCGTTCTTCCTGGTGAAGTTCTGGGCGGACCTCAACACTAACATCGCTAACGATGCGGGTGCATTCTACGGAGTCAGCAGCCAGTAAGTAGAAGCGACACATATCGCCCGACCGTTCCTGTGTTACAGAGCGCGCTAATCTTTCCATTTGCATTCTTGCAGCTACGAAAGCAACGACAATATGGTGATTACCTGCTCCACAAAGGTGTGTTCCTTCGGGAAGCAGGTGGTGGAGAAGGTTGAAACAGAATACTCCCGCATCGAGAACGGTCGCTACGTTTACCGGATCAGTCGATCGCCGATGTGCGATTATATGATTAACTTCATCAACAAGCTTAAGCACCTACCGGAGAAGTACATGATGAACAGCGTGCTGGAGAACTTCACCATCCTGCAGGTGTGTAGATTGATGTCCACTGTTACGGCCTACCATCAATTGCTTAACCGCTCTCCATTATCCGCAGGTTATATCCAACAAAGACACGGATGAGACGCTACTGTGTGTGGCGTTCGTGTTTGAGGTGTCGACGTCCGAGCACGGTGCGCAGCACCACATCTACCGTCTGGTGAAGGAATAGCAAGAAATCAACAATCACCGCGCGCACCTTAGACTAGATAACACTAGCGACAGCATTATCCTAAGCAATCCGAACATTCTGGCCAGCGGCGACTACAACAGCAACAACACCACCCACAGCAGCAACAATAACAACAACAACAACAACAACAGCAGTACGCACAACAGCAATGACGGCAACAACAACACTAGCACCAGCGTCAACCACGAAAATTCCGGTTCGAACGCGCCCGAGCACAACAATCAAGACCATTCTTCTCAACATCTGCCACCACCACCACCGGTAGATCTGCCGAGCTGTCTGGTTGTGGAACAAGCGGCAGGAGATCTAACAGCAATAATGTCGCCCCACCGGCAATCAACAACATCGTCCCATCAACCCCCGGCACATCGAGAGGAGTTGCCACTGGTGGCGCTAGCCGCACCAGCAACCATTACGCCCTCGAATGTCGTCGGTGGCAACAACGACGAACCGGACTTGCCGGAAATAACGACATTGCGCACCAGTACCCAGCACCTGCGTCACCAGTCTTCGGTCAAGCAGGAGTATCTCGGTATCACGGATACGGCGTATAGCTCAGTACCAGCAGCAACAGCAGCGCTGGCTGAGGTGGATGCGAAACGTGCATCGTCCCAGCTATTACTGCACCGTCCCATCCATCAGATGTTGCGTGACTGAACCAAATGCGAGTCTTGCAAGTGACACGGTAGACAGTCAGTGAACATTAGCAATGAAATCGAGCGAGAGTGTGCGCAAACATAAACAAAACAAAAAAAGAAAACTAAATAACATTAAGTGGAAAAAAACAGTGCCTATAAACAGTAATTGAAAATGAGAGAATGGGGTGATGTAGAGGGAGTGTGGTAACACTAGGTATCATGCGAGCATGATGTGAAGCTAAAAAAATCACACACACACATACACACACCCACACACTTTTACAAACCCGAATCAACTGGGGTAAAAAAAACCAAACCAAAACGACTCTAAAGCAGGTGAAGGACAGGCGCCAAAACTTCTTTATCGGTCTTCATTGTAGCAGCTAGAATTCGTCTTTAACGCTTTTCTATTATACCATTACCATATGCACAGTTATGTTTTCCACCGTCGTCCAAAGGAAAAAAAATCCTATAATGATCAACAACACCGGCTAGATGTTAGTATTATTAGTTGTAATGGAAGTGGTATTCCTCGGTGTGTGTGTGTGTGTGTGTGTGTGTGCGCGTGCGCTAAGGAAGCTGTGTCAGAATCGAACGATCGAGCCATATTTTATATCGCCTGTGCATTACACACTCCCAAGCAGGCAAAGCGCGTGTGTGTAACTATATCTGCTAGAGTTTATTTGCTACAGTACAAACAAACACATAAAAAACACGAGCGTTAATTGTACGCGCGCGCGCTCGCTTTTCGGAACATTTATCTCCGTGGTGTGATACGTATCCATGCGTGCTTGTGCGTATTTGACATACTCACATATGTATAAAAAAAAATCTGTGTCAGTAATATGTAATATGGATTACTTTCACAATTGCTATCACAAAAAGAAAACGAAATCAACCGGCGATATGGTCTCATTAGGCAGAATTGAGTTTGATACCAGATTTGCTAGCAAAACAGCAACAAAAACGGATAAAACGCTTCTGACAAAAAAAAAAACACACACACAGATGGAAGCAAAAAAGCTAAATATGTAAATAGTTCTATCACTTTTGCTACTCTCCGTTTTTATTTTAATTTGTCTTCGCCGTCTTTCATTTTTCGTTTGGATCTGTTTTGAGATTAGAATTTCGTTAAGTTTGGCTAGGCGCGTGGTTTAATAGGTTAAGGATTTACTGGGGGCAAATGCATGGCGTAAAGAAAAGTTTCTTGTTGCCACCAGCGCACCGTAAGGACACCCGGGATCGGGTGCATAGTCCATTAAAAGCTAGTTTTTTGGGGAAACCGT
This sequence comes from Anopheles maculatus, assembly GCA_002091835.1. Lineage (NCBI taxonomy): Eukaryota > Metazoa > Arthropoda > Insecta > Diptera > Culicidae > Anopheles > Anopheles maculatus. The sequence continues at coordinate 112,597 of KZ062536.1, read as the reverse complement.
TGACATTTTCCCTCACCTAAGAAAAGATCCATTCGTAGGGTCATCGAACTCAACGTTATTAGGAACAATTTGGTCAAGAGGTGGCATTCGTAATGATAAGCAGATTAGTTTCGGCACCAGAAGATAATATGTGACAGTGTGATGTGCCTCCTGCCGTCACACATACACACACACACGCGCGGTGTATACAAAGTTCATCCGTGACGCGATTTTACGACCGGAAAGAAGCGCAAACGCATGCGTGTCCATAACCTTCTTTTGCTCTTGCCAGGAAGGAATCGTTACACCACTAACAGGTATATTAGTTCTTGTTGTACAAAAGAAGAAGAAAAGGATAATTATGCACACAGGCACACACACCCACACACGATGCAACGGCAAAATCAAGCAATTTAATGCTAAAAGCAATGTCATATGGTTAAAAGCCCGTACAGCAAGTTTTCGTTTTTTTCTCCGTGCGTGCGGTAAAGTCGAGAAAAGCGATTTTCGAAAAGATTTCTACGGACCATGCTTTACATTTTCTAAACTAATGTATCTAAAATTTAAACTGGTTTTCGTTTTTGGCGATGCAGTCGATTTTGCAATGATCGTGGAAGATATTATGTAACTGTTTCTTCCGAAACTTATTATTAATTTATTATAATTCTTAACCTTAGGCGTAAGCGAAGCTATAACAGTGGTTTTTTTTTTTATTATGATTCTACGTTGTTTAAAGCAAAGCATCGTGCGTGAAAAAAAGGAACCATACATACACAAAAAAAAACACATACACCACAGGAACAGTCCTTGTAGGCTAGAAGTATGGTAGTACATGGAAGTATGGCCGGTCGTTGTTACAAATTTAAAAAAACAAGGTTCGCAGAAAGCGATATAGGAATTGAAATGTCCATATGCAACTAACTAGAGCCAATCCATTCATTCATACGTATATATTTAAAACAAGCAAAGAAAACAAACTCACAGTACAGAAGAAACCGACAAAAGGACACATTTTACAATAAGCTAACGTAAAGTAAGATCGTGAATCGTGAGAAAATGTATCATATTTCTTCGCTGTAGAGTGTGTGTGTGTGTGTGTGTGGCGAAATAGAATGTAGGAGACGTCGGAGAGATGTAAGTGTGGGAGCAATAATGCAGCAGCCATTGTTTTTTTTTCATTTAAATATGTTTTTTTGTTTTATGTACAGTACATCAATCAAAAAATAATTCGTTTTGATCTCCCTTTAGTAAGTCATGCAAGAATTAAATAATTAATTTTAACAAGAACCAGCACCGTGTAGATGGAAGATTATGAAAGCACTCGGTGGAGAGAATGCTCGGTTAAGAGAATATGTCAGTATGAGTGTGTTTTTGTTTTTAATTTCTCTTTTTTTCACTTACTGCCGTAAAATGGAAAAACATTCATCATCAGACTTTATGAAGGGCGCTCAACATTGTGAATGAGTTTTGAGCTACTGTTTTTTTTTTTGGTTTTGTTTCTCTCTGTTTACATGAAATCAACAAAAAAAATTGCATCCATTCATTCATACGTATATATTTAAAACAAGCAAAGAAAACAAACTCACAGTACAGAAGAATCCGACAAAAGGACACATTTTACAATAAGCTAACGTAAAGTAAGAACGTGAATCGTGAGAAAATGTATCATATTTCTTCGCTGTAGAGTGTGTGTGTGTGTGTGGCGAAATAGAATGTAGGAGACGTCGGAGAGATGTAAGTGTGGGAGCAATAATGCAGAAGCCATTGTTTTTTTTCATTTAAATATGTTTTTTTGTTTTATGTACAGTACATCAATCAAAAAATAATTCGTTTTGATCTCCCTTTAGTAAGTCATGCAAGAAATAAATAATTAATTTTAACAAGAACCAGCACCGTGTAGATGGAAGATTATGAAAGCACGGATAGGAGAGAAGGCTCGGTTAAGAGAATATGTCAGTATGAGTGTGTTTTTGTTTTTAATTTCTCTTTTTTACACTTACTGCCGTAAGATGGAAAAACACTCATCATCAGACTTTATGAAGGGCGCTCAACATTGTGAATGAGTTTTGAGTTACTGTTTTTTTTTTGGTTTTGTTTCTCTCTGTTTACATGAAACCAACAAAAAAAATCGCTACAAAATGAGCTGCCTCGATTCACTTAGAAGCATCTGTACATCGCAATTCCATAGTTTTGCGGTCTTCTGTGAAAACCGTGCAATCATTCAACAAAAACAAAAATGTTTCCAAACGTAATCGAAACGAAAAACAAACCACACGTCAACCACAACATATGCAGAAAGATAATATTTATACAGGAAAACAATTATCACACGTACAATTAATTCTCGGCACTGTAAAAAAGGAAGAAAAAAACGCTTTCTTGTACTCTGTTCTATACCGTTTAAAAATGTCTCTCGTTTTTTTTTTTGTTACATGGCACACCAGACTAAGCACCAGGCGGGAGAGGAATAAAAAGCGCAAAGGAAAGGAAGCATTTTCGTGTGTTTTGAGCTCCCAATCTAGGCTACATGTATGTGCAGCAATCTGTAAATAGTTTACTTTTCCGTTTGGAGCGGAACTTTCGGTTCTGGTCGTAGGAAATCGAAACACTAGCTGATAAACAGGACGGATCTTTGGTTTGGTCTGTAGTCCTGTAGAAAGAGTTCGATTAGATGATGAAAAGTATGAAGAACACAATAGCATTCTAGTACATAGAAGTGGCCACCACCGCCGCTGCAGCAGCAACGGTCGTCGAGGGTTCCGGTTGGAAGAAGCAGCATATTTTAGCTAAAGAAAACAAAAAAAAGGAATTAATATACCATGTAAGAATTTAAGTGTAACTCACGGGGAGAAAACAACAACAAAAACCACGTCAACTCTGCGTGCGTGTGTATGAAATTAGTTGAAAATTGAGGAAATTACTAAACCTTTAAAACACTAAAGCTATGGAGGTAAATTTGGAGCAGTAGAATCTGCTCAACGCAAAAAGGCATTGCGTGTGAGCGAGAGCCGAACGCGGGGAGTGGAGTAGAGATTCGCATTGAGAAGAATGATTTAGCACATACAGATTAACGTACACTTTCGCACACATGACGCTAAAGCAAATGAAGATAGTGTTGTGGTAATAATGTCAATCTGTTTTTTTTTTTGCATTCATCCTTCTAATGAGCAGTTTTCTGGTTGCCTCGATCAACCAGTTTTTCCTCCGTGTATAGGCATTAAATGAGCTAAACTTCGAAAACAAAACCACACAGGTGTACTGTTGGATCAATCGAGGTACAAGTTGGTTGGTTTCTCTTTCTAAAAGATGAAAACAATCAACGTGCTTGTGTGTGCGTGTGTTAATTATTTTTTGGTTTAGATGAAATTTCCCGTCCATTTTTTCAATCAATCACGTCATACTTAACTATTTTTTCACGTATTTCGCTTTCGGTCATAATAAAGCTTCTTCACGAAGACCACTAGGGAGAGAGATCAGGAAGCCTCTGTACTTGGATCGGACATTGAATTTTCTTTGTAAGCAATAGAAGTAAACCGAAGACAAGAAAAAATGCATAAACCATACGAAATATCGTTCTTGAAACCTACAAGTAAAAGCTGTAGCATGAACGCTCTGTAAGGACTATGAAGTTGCAACTTTTTTGAGCAGGACATAGGTCACTTCGAAAACTTCACGACTCGGCAACTAATTTTCTTGCGGAATCATCAGCCTGTCCCAGTTCGAATGTGTACGAATAGCACTATCTACTCCACCTACAAACACACACACGCGCACAGGCAGTACCCATTTAACTACATAGTCAGCAGTGTGTACTACTGCGTAAAATGAAAATGTGTGAAGATAAATAACAATCGTCTTATGTAAGTTATAAAGAAGTAAGCGCATACATATATGCAATTGCTATATTGCATCCTTGAAATAGGAGGAAAGAATAACAAATACACACCTGAACACACAGACACGCCCATACTCACATGATTACAGAAAGACTTTACAAAAGCACCATCTTTTTTTTGTGTAATCGGTAAGGCAGGTTACGACACACTACTGATAGGCAAAAAGGGCAGCAGCGACGAGGAAGAAGGAAAGAAGGCTCGACCGATAGCGAAAGTGAGGGGAGTGAAGGATAAAAAGCGATATTGGTGAGAATTTAAAGTTAAATTTTTAACAGTTAAGTAAAACAAATGCGAAAATCCGATGGAAAAGGCAAATAAAAGTTGATAAATCCAATGAATGTTTTTCTTCACGTAGAAACGTTTGCAACAGTGACGCGTCAACGGGACTCTATGCCCATATGTTTGTGGCTGTGGTTGAAACTTTAAGGGCCCTGGGGCAAAGTCCCTTAAATCCACCAAGGCCTTGGCAGATTTCTTTCTGCAGTAGTAATAGCAGTAGTTTGAAAATTAGAAATACTAGTGGTCTTATTCTATTCTTTGTCACTCCAAACAGATGGCCTGGCATTGAAGTTTTACTTCAACCGCTAGGTATCTTTCGCTCCGGTAAGAGTAACTACCCTTCCAGGTTTCCTTCTCCGAATAATCTGATGCCAACAGATGCCAGGCCATCTGTTTGGAGTGACAAAGAATAGAATAAGACCACTAGTATTTCTAATTTTCAAACTGCTGCTATCAACACTTCCCATTATTTTCTATTAAATAAATTGTCTTTGGTTAAATAGAACTAGGCATCGAATCCGGTCCGTTTCCCCATACGCTGCCTATTCAACTATAGGTAAATTCAAATCAAGGAAGCCAAAACTGGCAGACCAAGACTACGAGAGGTTGTAGTGCTTAAGAAGAAGAAGTATCGATACACAAGCACTAACGCAATCACAGTTATGTGGTAAATATCATCATGAAATGTTTCAATTTAATTCTACCTAATTACAGCTTGCAGAATCCACCGACGAAACCGCACAAAATCAACGGTTTTTGTGGTGCTCCATTATTCACCCTGATAAGCGTACAACTATAGGCATTGTGATAAGATTCCACGGATGTTGCTTCCAGGGAACTGGTCAACCACTAGCTCAGTATCGGACTAATTCGATCGTCGGGGGATGGTGAATCCCCGAGAATGCGTGCGTGTATCGTAAAATAAAAATTAAAGCCCACTGTTTCGATCCGTTTCCGCCAGAGTGCGCGCGTGTGCAAACGTCAACGTCGCTATTGCAGCGGTGCCGATTGCAGTGCGTACCGAGTCCTATTGTATATATACATACACCAGTCAGGATCTTTTGTTCGTTCGTCATCCATTGCATTCCGGTGTCGGTGCTTGGCGGTGTTGCTATTCAATACGCAATCCATTGGGGGGAGAACAAACAAAAGAGACTGATTAGATTAGGCAACAGTTTACCATCTATCATTTGCTGTGTGTTGTGATCGTCTTGTGGGAAAAAGGTGGCAAAGGTATGTTGTGTTGCATAGCTTCTCATCGCCAGCCGTATCTTGCGGTCATAAATCGTTTGCAGTTCGAGTAGGCGAGAGCTTAATTTAGAGTGCTGATAAAGAGAGGGCATCCATTCACACATTGCCGTTACCGATCACGCGCCGATCGCTCATTTTGTAACGATAGCAGCAGCATTAAACCGTCCATCTGTTCGTTTTATCGTTTTCCAGCCGACGAAAATCATATCCGCCCTCGCGAAAATGGTTAAACGGAACCTTTTCCTGATGTCATCCTCGGCGGTGCATGGATTCGGATACCTGGAACATGCACAAACGGATCTAACAAGCTTTTTCGAGAGGTGAGTAAAGGACGGTGACGGTGTCCTACCAACCGTCTTCAACAGCGACGATCGTAATTTCGTTTTCGTACCTTGCAGTAACAACGTACAGAAGGTGCTGTTCATCCCTTACGCCCTAACCAATTACGACGCGTACACCGAGAGGGTTGGCAGCGTGCTGAAACGTTGGGGCTTTAGCTGCAAAGGCATCCACACCTTTCCTGACCCCGTCGAAGCGGTGCAGGGTGCAGAAGCCATCTACATCGGTGGTGGCAACACGTTTCTGCTTCTACGCACACTGTACGAGGAGCAACTGATCGACCTTATCCGCGACCGGGTCATGAAACACGGTGTGCCGTACGTTGGCAGTTCGGCTGGTACCAATGTGGCTACGCGTAGCATACATACGACGAACGATATGCCGATCGTATACCCGCCAAGCTTCGAGGCACTTCGGCTCGTACCGTTCAACATCAATCCGCACTACATCGATCCGGATGTGAATGGGACGCATAAGGGCGAGACACGCCCGGAGCGTATCAGTCAATTCCACGAGCTGAACGATGTACCGGTGCTGGGACTGCGCGAGGGTGCGACACTGCTGGTCAGTGGGGAGAGTGCCACTTTGATAGGGCCGCCGACTGAACTGCCGGGTGTGAGTTACGGTGCACGGCTGTTCCGCAAAAATCAGCAACCGGTCGAATTTGAACCGTTGAGCAGTTTGAGCTTTTTGCTGAAGGAGGAAGTGTAAATTGACTTGGTTCTGGGAATCGTTTTTCGTTTTTGTTTGGAAATGCTATTGATTTGGCTTTAAAAATGAAAAGTTATATGTTTGTTGCTATATTTACAAAAACAAATGCGGTTTTTATGTGTGCTTGATAGACAGGTTTCGGTAATCAAGATACATGTACAGTGACCGGTAAAATAAAGTGCCCACGACTTCTTTAATTATTATTTAAACAATGTATTTGATTAAAACTAGAACTATCACATAGTATTTTTTTAGGCTGATGCCACAGTTCTGCCGTTACGATTTTTCGCATGGTTTTGCCAAAACATTGTATGGAATTTAACAGATTATAAATGCTGTTTACTTTTTATTTCATTTGACAAACAGTTTCGCTAAACTCTAACCAGCATTCTGAGAACAAAAAGAATTAAATATAAAAACTGAGTGTCGGTATCATTTTTTTAAATGTGTTTTAATGGGAAAAATTGAGAGGTGGGCGCTTTATTTTGCCGAACGAGCTAAGTATGCACCTCCATAAGCTATAAGTTTAATTGTTTGTCGTATACGACAGATTCCAGAGCAGGCGCTCGAATCAAAATGCAACAGTAATAAAAACGAAATATTTAAAAAATGATGTCCGCATCTCACAATAAAGACATCCCACTGTTCAAAATATTGTGTCAAAAGCTGGCAGCCATGCATGGGCATATTTTGACGTTTTACAAAGAACCGGCGAGCACGTTTTTCGTGCCAAGTAAACATCTTTGATTACGGTTGTTTGAAGTTACTTTAAACTACATATTTTCAGTGAAAAGTGCTGCAGTGTAACTTCCATCCACCAGCTGCGAGTCAATCATCGTGAATAGTTAAACATATCAATCAACCGGCAGCATGCAGCAAGATGAGGTAGGGTTAACAAAGCCATTTCATGGGCATCGCATTCCGGGCAGCTTGCTAAAGGTTACCGCCATTCTCTTATACCCTTCCGTCCTATAGATTACCTGGAGCATCATTAACAAACATTTCTGCTCGTTCAAAGTCAAAACACAGACGCAAAACTTTTGCCGTAATGAGTACAATCTGACCGGGTTCTGTTCGCGGCACTCCTGCCCAATCGCCAACAGCCAGTACGCGACCGTGCGCGAAGAGAAGGGCATCATCTACCTGTATATGAAGACGGCCGAACGCAATGCATTTCCGTCCAAGCACTGGGAAAAGGTGAAGCTGTCCCGCAACTTCGACAAAGCGGTGTACCAAATCAAGGAGAATCTGCTCTACTGGGACCGGTGGGTGCAGAACAAGTGCAAGCAGCGGTTCGTCAAAATTACGCAGTACTTGATCCGGATGCGAAAGTTGAAGCTGCGCCGCCAGAAGATGCTGGTACCGTTGGCGACGAAGGTCGAGCGGCGGGAACGGCGCCGGGAGGAGAAGGCACTGGTGGCGGCCCGCATCGATAACGCGATTCAGAAGGAGCTGATGGAGCGGTTGAAGATGGGCATGTATGAGGACATTTACAACTTCCCGCAGACGGCATTCGATCGGGCGCTGGACGAGGAAGAGGTGGAGGAGGAGATGGAAGAGATGGACGAGGAGGAGCGCGAGATGGAGGAGGAGGACGAGTATCGGGAGCTGGATAAGGTGAAGCACGTGAGCGAAAGTATGCGGCGCGAGCTGGAGATGGCGGACGAGTTTGTCGAGGGCGAAACGGACGACGACGACGATACGGATGTGGATAGTCAGTCGGGCGAGGTGGAACGAACCGAGGTGGACAGTGACTTCGAGTCGGACGACGGATCGGAAATGGAGGTACGTGGTGATATTCGTTTGCTAACGACTAACAAGCAACTAACTCGTTTTGGGGGCGGGCGTGTCGTCAGAAAGCTGTTGTCTAGTATTGCTTCTGTCTTCATGATTGAGTCCGTTCCTGAAGGATACATTCATAATGAGCAGAGAAATTTATGTGGCACAGATACTGTGCTTTATATGTGTGTGGGGGGTGGTTCTGTGGTTGAGCCGATAGCTCGAATCGTCTACCCGTACGTAGAACTGACTATCAAGCTACACGGGTGTAACCAAGTCAAAGAAACCAGTAACTGCAATCAAAGTTCTCTCGATATTGTAGAGTTAAAGAAGAAAAAGCAGGTGTGGACAAGTCATTTCAAAATACAACAAGGTACAAACCAAGGGATAATACTCCTCATCTTCTAGAGCATGGCTCTCCGTACAAGGAAGCTATTGTATATCAAAGAGAACGTATGTAAATTGAATAGCATTACAAAATCAACTGGGACGGCTCGGTTGTAGATGCGACAGCGGCGCCGGTCTTCACACGGCAGGACCGGGGTTCAAGTCTCATCTGGGCCGTGTATCCCCATAATAAGGACTGACTATCCAACTATGCGGTAACAATAAGTTCTAGTAAGCCAAAACTGACAGGGATGACCTAGGAGGTCGTTGGGCCAAGAAAGAAGTGTACAAAATCAACGACTTTATCATTTAAAAATCGTGACGCCGTCCGGATATCATGTACCGCATTTCGTGGCACGGTCGTGTGGCATCGTGACTTGTGCCTTCAAAATACGCCCTCTGCAACCGAGACGCATCTTGACGTAATGCGGTCTGCAACCGACTGGATTCTGTTCTAGCCGCAGGGTGTGTGTGTGTGCACATGTTGTGCCAATGTTTCTCGTTCCCCGCTCCGTACCACACACTCCGCAAGTAGTGCAGCAAAACAACGTAACGCGTGATATTAGCGATCGTTCGTCATGTTTCGCTGCCGGCGCTGGTGGCCGCAGCCGTACGCTCGAAGCTCTCGACGCTTGCTGTGCCGTAACAAAACGCGCAAAACAGGTAAATCACAGGCGTACACACGGCAAAGCAATGCGAACCGCGAGATCGCCGTAGCCAGTCGCACCACGCTACCCGTGTCCGCCGGTAATATAGTGCGCTTCCTGTTCTCCTCGATCGTTCGTTGTGAGCTTTCTGTTGTTGTTGTTGTTTTGTTTTGCGTTCAATTTTCGTCCCTCCGAAGAAAAGTGTAAGGATAAGAACGAAACGAGCGCAATTTCCGCGTGCCGCGTCGACCTTCTCATTGCTGTGTGTGTTTGTTTGTAAAAGTTTCGATTTAAAAAGCGTTCGATAGCTTTCAATCTGTGTCGCTTATTTCGCTCGCCTATTCTTAGTACCTTAATCCATTGGCCAAGGCGACTCTGGTTTGCGTTTCCCTTTAACTTATCCAACCGTGAAACAATCTGTTGGTAAGAACGAACCTAACTTAGCTTCGTGTGTTGAGAGTAACGAATTAAAAGCAGTAAAAACGAAGTTAATCGTGATAAAAAGGTCGCGCGTTTGTGAGTGTGTGTGTGTGTGTTTGTGTGTTGTTTATAGGTGGTTGCAGCATCACCACCTACACGCTTCGCAGTGGTTAGTATCTTGCGAGAGTAATTAAATGCAATAATCCACCCAATCCAAGGTGATGGAGGAAGCCGTTCGGTGACAAGTACACAGGCAGATCGTTTTAATGTTAAGCGTCAGGTGGGGCTGTGATGAACTAATTGGTGTGTACTACTAACGGATGTATGCATGTTAAACAAAACATTTAATAACGTCCTTAAGCATCTTGCCTAATTGATTCGCCAACGTGATGTACTCCTGGAAGTATGCAATTTATTGCTTCCGGTAACATCTTTGGAATCATACAGAGATGAAAGTGACCCGAGAGGTTCAAAACCTCTTTAGGATTACACAATAACAACATTGCAGAAAAATGATCCACACCGGCGAACGGCTACAGCTCATTTAATACATGCTGTTAATTGTTCAAATGTGAACTCCGATTCGGTACAGCATACTTGTATCCTCGGGATTTCTTGCACCGTACTGCACCCTTTCCAACGCACACACACACCCCCATCTTGGGGGGGAGGTCACATCTTTACGTACCGGTCACCATCAACGCACCACCGTTGTCCGACCATGACCATGGGCGATTCATGTTATGTATTTACTTTGCCGTGCCGTGCTACCAGCGGATGAATTTGTTTATGTTTTTCTTTTTCTTTTCCACCTTTTCTCGCTCGTTTCATGCGCTCACGGTACCGGTTTTTCCGTCGTGCGTCGTAGTGTGTACTTCCTTGAAATATATGCCTGTACGGGCAGCTTGTGTGTGAGCAACAAAACCCGAAGATTTGTCCGTGTGGCTTCCACTCATTAGTACCTTTCAGCGAAGTTCAAGAGCAACGTTGAGGTACGATGTGCACTGTGCACGGTTGTGGTGTGTGGCGTGTTGTGGATGAGACCGCGCACCGGCAGCAGACCATCGCAACTGTGCAGTGGACCGTGCGCGATTCTCCGCCGTCTACGAGCTTTCGTACTGGTGGACGTTGAATTGTGACACGATCGGGTAACTAACCACTCGGTGGTCGGTGTTCTGCTGCGAGGCAGAATAATGCGCTCGCGAGCTTTTATCGATAATGATCACTAGACCAGAGGTATCCAAGGTGCTTTACAATGCGCTAGTAATTATTTCACGCATAATTCTTCGCGTGTGTTGCGAGGTGTCAAGAATTTCCGCATGCATGGTCTGTCAGAAGATCATTCTTGGGTGAACTTTAATTTGGCGATTAAATCTGAACTGTATCTATGTATGTGAGCTAGTTTGAAGCTTCACTCAGGGTTCAAACATAAGTTTGAGTTCTATTTGATGATCCGCTTTAAGGCTTAGTTAAGGCAACCCTCGACTCTCTTTAGGTAGGCTATAGGTAGCATCAACGCTATGTTTGGGCCTAAAATGTGTTGCAATATATATTACGAACATGCTAATCTTGACCATGCATCCAACAGATCATATTCCGATCTATACTTTTACCCTGACGTCATATGCCGGTTCAAACTCAATGAGAAGATGATCAAGAAACAGTTGACCATCTACCACATCCTCCAATATTGTTTGTCACATTTTTTTGCTACGGGAAAAATCAAGAATTAGGCAAGCAATATATGGCAGAGATCGAGAACTCTCTAGGCTCCGTAGTAGGTGTTCCGTTTCGAATTGATCTCGCTGTTAGTAAGGCCACAACCAAGCATAGCCTGGCCATCGTTTGGAGGCCTTTAATTTACAAAGATGGCGTCTGTATGTTTAAAAATTTATAATTTACAATAAAAAGCACTAAAACTTAAATCGTAACCCAGACTGTAAGCACAAGTGCACGTTGTTCGGAAGCTCTAGCACGTTGCAAACTGCTGGAATAAAAGCGCTAATGTAAGATGAGCGCTAACACACCTTGCTCGACAGACGTCATTCGGCGAGGTTGAAGGATAAATAGAGCACATCTGCCCTGTTTGGTTGCACCATATTCTAGCACGTGAGTGTCACATGCACACATATCGTAACACCCGCATCTGTCCCCGCTCCCTAGAAGGAACTAAAGAAATGTTTTGTAGCCTCCACCACAGCTACTCTAAACGGGGGTGGGGTAGTGGGAGACAGATGACTGGACGGAAACTTGCAATTCCGGTTTCACTTACGGTGGGCTCACCCATAAATGCGTCACGTTTAATGCCAACTCACTCACCTTAGAATAAATTGTTACCCCTTACCTAGAGCGACCATAATAAAAGCGATACATTGCTCATTGTTTTCGTTGTGTGTGTTTTGCTTTCAGGACTATGTGCCGAACGTGTCCCTGCGGCCACCAAAATCTGACGACGAGGAAAGTGCGGCAGCACCGTCAAAATCTCTAGACGCACCGTCAGCGAAGAAGAAAACGCGCAAGATCCGCAAACCCAAACTCGAGCTCGAGTATGAAGTGGAAGCTGAACAGCCGGCGCGGCGTAGCATACATCAGTGAGGTTGGTTCTTGCGTTTTGGTGGGGCGGTTTTCCATCGCTCAACAGAGATCCTATCAAAATGGCGCCATTCCGTGTACAGAAGGATGCGCTTCCGCACGTTTTGGCATCAAGCTATTCAATTTGTTTTTGTTTCTAGCCTTTCCAATGCAACCGTGCTCTGTTTTGGCGCTGCTTTCTTTATTGTAAGGCAATAGTTGTTTCAGTGTACTGTACTGGAATTTCATCTTTTTCATACTTTTGATCTTATATTTTGGCTAGTTTCTTCATATTTGTAAGTTTTTTTGCCTTTAATTCTGTACCCCATTACAATTATTTGTATCTGTCCCTAGTTTTTTTTACGTATATCTGTTCTCTGGTACTTGTTGTGCCTGAAGCAACAACTACAATAAATGTTGTAGCGTCAACTGGAGCCTTCGTGAACATCCAAAACAAAAAGGAAATGTTTAGTGAATAAAAAAAAAACAAACGCTGTGCATCTGTCATTCAATATATTAACATAGTCCTCCGTTTAATGTACGAAACAACCCGAACGGTGAATATAATGACGTACCACAGCGACGTCCATATAATTGTTGCCGGCTTGGTTTTGCATTACCTTTGCGGTTTGTGTGTGTGTGTTTTTTTTGGCTAACCTAATCCCACTTAATTAAGTGCGGTTGTGGATAGGAGATAGTGTCAATTCCATAAAGAGAGGCAGCACGCCTGGCAGCCATTTTGTCAAAGTCATTCGATATGTAAGATCTCTCGCCTTCCCGTGCCTCGAATGTCGTCAATTCGGTGAACCGGTTCTTTGTCGAGGCGTTATGCGTCAAATAAAGTGCGCATAACGATATTCGCACGCCAATGCAAGCACTCACCATCGGTTGTGCTTTTCGACGATAGCAATAAGTCATCGTAGGATGAAATATCATCTTGCTGCTGTGGTTGACTATCATTTTGGGGCAGTGTTTTGTACCGGGAAACCGGATTAATGGCACTGTATGGCAGGGCATAATAATGCTTAACGATTGATGGACGTGTGTGGCGTCAGTAGCGTCGCAAAAAAAAAGCGTTAAGCTAATGACAATGCTTGCAGGTATAATATCTCTGTGTAAATAATGCAAACATCACTTCCCGTTCTTAGGTCGTCTACTGATAATGAAGCAAAACTGATGAAAAATTATTTTGTATCTTGTGATTGCTTTCTATAGCTATTTCTATTAAAAATTATATGACTACTTAAACAATCGGATAACCTTTTCCGGTTTGTCATCATAAAAGCATGGTGATGGTAAGCGCTTTTTTTTATATATACAAAATTCACATTTACACATTTACTGAACACATTCTTTTAGACCGGTAACGGTTACGATTACAATTTTGTTTTGTAAAAGAGCAGCACTTGTGTTGCTGCAAATTTATAGCCTTTTTTAAATTAAACATGAACGATTCAACAATGGTGGATTGTGAAGATTACGAACGCCCTAATGAAGCTACAAATCGTATGGAATTTAGCTTTCAATGAAATAAATAAAGAAATAGCAAAAATGTTACATATAAACTTAACTTATACGGTATTACCTGCCGCCTGTCTCAACGGTACGTAGATTTTCTCCTTTATCCAAGCTTTGTTGTACGGTGCGTAGGTGTTGGTAGATTTCTGGTACACTAGGCAGCTAAGATCTATAAGCTGTGATTGCGAGCAGAAACGAAGAGATTAGCATGAGGAAAGATTCTAGAAAGCAACATATTCGTGGTTTACCTGATCGACAAAATCAAACAGTTGGCTAATGTCGTGGGTAATGGTCGGTGTGTTTGGATTGCGTCGCTTTAAGCTGCTCCTCTTAAGATCTTGCACACTCCCTCCATGCATTCGTTAACACTTTCATAGTCACTGTAGGTGCGCGTTTCGGGATGCTGTCCGGGCTGCACCAGAAAGATGGTGTGCGACATTATGGATGGGAGCCCGGAACAAGCTAAAACGAAATGTAAAATAAGTAAACCATATGGAGCACCATTATGGTTTTTGAGTTGCACTTGGAAAAAAACGTTTCCTGCTGTTAGGCAGCAGAAAATTCGTGAGGCAAACGTAAACAACCTATTGCTGTTATTGTCGGCACAGTACACAACATCCTTCAATACGATGCTTACCGTCCCGATTCAAACCCCGAAATCGATTGGAAGAACACGGTTAATGCTGGGAAACGTTAATTGCAGATGTGAAGTACAGCGGCGATCACTTGTTGGTAACTAAACACTACGGAAAGAATGCATTTTTATTAGGAAAAATCTCCGTTCGTAGTTTTTGTTTTGCAGCCGCATACAAACACAGTATGACTGCTGTTACTAGTGCCCTCTAGCGGATAATAAGGAAAGTAGAGTATTGAATCGTAAATTGGCTGTTGTAAACAGTCGCCAAAAGCACGTGCAGAGATGCAATTTAGCTTTTTCTTTCACCTCCAAACTGATGTCCGGCAATAATAACTGCTTTCAAAGTTTTTGGAAATCCTTGTTCTTTAAACTCCAGTTGCCTTGCTTACAGTTTACAGAGTTTATTTCATTTCCTTTCTCGAATCACGCTTTCCCTGACCGTGATAATACATCCTGTCATAGCATCTCTGTGACTGTTGTTTGTAAAATGCTTTGTATCCAGAATATCGATGAACGCATCTATTGCTTTTGTTTCTACTTATTTTGGCTCGAAAATCCCCTTTGCCAACACTCTTTACGTTCCGGTTCTCAATTTAAAGGTTATTAAATTAGTTTTGCAACTAACCGCACGATCGATCGTTGTTTCGCGTTCGAACTACCATCGAACAGGGTGGATCGATTCTTAGGAAGGGTTGAGTTCCTGTTGCAAACAATATAAGAACTGAGCTATTTTAGACGTAGATTTTTTCAGCTTGCTACACACGGCAGACATGACTCAAACGGTCATAAGGCCAGTGGCAAGAAGATTCTTTCATCTATGGAGGGGAAGTATTAGAGCACATGCACGCGTACATTACCCTTTGCTCTGCTTTCCATTCTTACAATACGCCGTATATGTGATTTACAAAATAAACTATCGTTAATGCGTATGCGCTTTTATCTTAATTTCACCTGGCGGCATTTCATTCGAGCTATACCTTGGTTTGTGTGTCAAATTTTAGTGTGTGTGCGTATGCACCATACACAGAGAAAACGAAATGAAGTAGCAATAGCGAGAACAAAGAATTACAGAAATGCTTTCTAGTGGTTCATTGTTTTTTTACGAATAATTGAAATATTTCATTCTGAAAACATACTGTAAAATTGTAGAAATGTGTAGAAAAAGAAACGTTCTGCTGCATTCCTTAATTGTCGGTAATCGATTTTGGGTAACGCATCTGGGGGGCCTACTGAAAGAGCTAGTGTGTTTAAATTATAATTACATAAAAATAGCAAAAAACAAGAAACTGAAAAGATACGAGAATGAATGCAAAAAGAGAAGCAATAGATTCAACGTTACGCGGTGGTGCCTGCTGCTTGTTTCAACAGTACGTAGATTTTTTCCTTTATCCATTCTTTGTTGTACGGTGCGTAGGTGTTGGTAGATTTCTGGTACACTAGGCAGCTAAGATCTATAAGCTGTGATTGCGAGCAGAAACGAAGAGATTAGCTTGAGGAAAGATTCCAGAAAGGAACACATTCGTGGTTTACCTGATCGACAAAATCAAACAGCTGGCTAATGTCGTAGGTAATGGTCGGTGTGTTTGGATTGCGTCGCTTTAGCTGCTCCTCGTAGATCTTGCACACTCCCTCCATGCATTCGTTAACACTTTCATAGTCACTGTAGGTGCGCGTTTCGGGATGCTGTCCGGGCTGCACCAACAAAATAGTGTGCGACATTATGGATGGGTTAGTTTTCCCGGTTGTTGAGGTTAGGGAATCCGGAACAAGCTAAAATGAAAATTAATATAAGTAAACCATTTGGGGCACCGTTTTTGGAATTCGAGTTGCACTTGGAAACGTTTCCTGCTGTTCCGGCAACGGAAAATACCAGAAAATTCGTGAAGCAAACATAAACAACCTAATGATGTTATGCTTTATCGGCACATAAACGCACGCATACACACACACACACACACATATGCACACAACAAAGAGGACCGCTGCTTACCGTCTCGATATCAACACCGAAATTGATTGGAAGAACACGGTTGATGCGGAAAAACGTTGATTGTAGAGGTGAAGCACTGTATTGGCGTGGCGGTTTGCTTGTTGGTAACTATGCACAACCGATAAAACTTGCCTTTATTTGGAAAAATGCGGAGAATTGTATCGTTCGTTTGATATGCAAGCGATTTTTTGCTGCACACAGAAGCGGATGACAGCTGCTGCTAATAGTGCCCTCTAGCGGGTAATACAGAAAGCAGAGTATTGAATTACAAATTGGTTGTTTGTAAATAAAAACGCAGCGTCGATTTTATGCGAGCAATTAATTAATTGTTTGTTTCTCTTTCGCTTAAAGAGAAATCATTACACTAAACTAGTTGATGTAACATGGTATTGTTTATTTACAATTCCTCTAATTAGTTTGTTGCGAAATAAACGTTCACTGTCTATACGTGCCAATGGAAGAAATCAATTCAATTGGAATAGAGAACATTTTTAGCTCAGTTTGCTTTCATTTCAATTTATTGTATTTCGAAACAAATACGAGAGACCGAGAGAGCATGCAGATGTTGCCGCGTACGCTTCAACCGCGATCGCATAATGATCGTCGATGCTCTAGCTCATCACACTCAGCATGTAGCATAGTTTGACGTCCAAAGCAAAGAAAGAACACCGACAGCAGCTTCATTTCTTTTCTAGACAGAAAGAAATTGCCACGAGGCACCACGAGCATAGTTCCGCATCGATCTGCTGTACCGGTTTCCCTGTCCCAACTCACCACAACAAAACACCCTGAATAGATATACTAGTAATTGTAAAAGATAACTGGTGGGACAATATCAGTAAGAAGAAATAATAATATTTGAAGAATTGACAGATGAAAGATGAAAAAAAAAAACTTTTGTAACTCAAGGCGGGAAAATTTAACTAATTCCTACAACACTTTGAAGTTTGACTCTCCTACTGCTCTCTCTGGCATAATCGAGAAAAAAAACGTAGCAAAAACCCCAACTGTTGTTGGTGGAGGATGCTGCCATTCTGCAGAACGTTTTTACGAAGGAGTGCGAGAGAGAGAGAGTAAACGAAATCGTGGTAAAGGCGAGACGAAAGAAGGTGGTGTATGGGTGAAGAGATCACACCACAGTAACGGGTTTGAGGTAGGAAATCCCTCAAATGCGAACGTGTGTCTCTGCTGCGTCGGATGTCCGTCAGTCGCGTTCTTGCGCCGATCAAGACGATCGTGTACATTGCCGGTGTCTGCATTAGGGGTTGTGGTAGCCACAACACCCACAGCTCTGTACGTCGCGTGCGTGCGCGTATGTGCGATTGCTATCAATTTAATTGATCCGTTAGAGCACTTCTCCAAGTTCAAGTTACGGTTGACATACGATCGCGCGTTCTATTGTAGCTCTGTGTATTGTCTGAAGCAGGAGAGTGTTTTTCCTAGTGCCTCAGTTACCTACATTGCCGAGTCTAGCACCGCACGCTCGAAACAGCGCAGCGTCATCACCATCAACCCAACCTTCAACGCGGGACGAATAACCGGATTTCGGCCATTCAACCTGCCCCACGATCAACGTGTACCGGTGGACCGTTGGCCTTAACGTTGAACCACCTGCCAGCCAAGGTTCAAGGACCCAGGATGCATAGGAGGTCCAGATAAAGGCTCTTCCGGGGCGGGGTGTTATTCGTGTTGCTTAAATTCATTTTTTTTTTTTTGTGAAAAACCGGTCCGCCGTGTGAGCTGGCCTGTCAGTGTCAGTGTGCTACGGTCATAAATGTCGCGCGAAACCCGGCCACCACTATTGGTAGTTACCGTTATCATTCGCATATTCGCTTACCCCGTTTTCACTATCCCACCACCCGCACACTGCGTAAGGCGGCAACGGAGAGGGTGACCCGTATTTTATGTTTTTGGTTTTAGCTGGTGTGCGCGAGACTGCGACTGTTTGTGCAGTACACGCTGCGGGTCTAATTTGTGCGT
The DNA here is from genome assembly GCA_002091835.1 of Anopheles maculatus. NCBI lineage: Eukaryota > Metazoa > Arthropoda > Insecta > Diptera > Culicidae > Anopheles > Anopheles maculatus. The sequence goes on along the minus strand of KZ062536.1, from coordinate 94,213 downwards.
GTTTGTTGATGCTCAAGACGGAAGTGAGCTGTTTGTTTTTGTGCGATTGTTTTATTATTGCCATTTTGTGTCTGTGTCCGTGAGTGTGCATCATTGGCGTTTGCGTGGGTGTGTGTTCGTGTGTGCCGTTGTGTTCTGTCTGCAACGAATCCGAATGTCGCCGGCTAGTAGGCTACGATTCTCATCCCAACAAAGGTAACGATTTAGACACTGTACCGTCCTTTTCCATACTCAGAGTTTTTGGACTTAGTTAGCGTAAGTCTCCGTGTCTGTATTCGTAAGTCTACCTGCGGATATGTTGCCTTGTTGTGCCTTGAGTTTGTAAGGTGTTAAACATCCAAACGGAGGGTTTTACGTGGGAGAGTTGAGGCGTTTTGTTTGTAAATATGGTTTATTGCGAAACAGGCCCTGACCTTCGGGGCTGGTTAAACGCGAATGTGACGAATATTGCGTGGTAGGTGTGTTTTGCCTGTTTCTGGATGGCACAAGCAGTATTTATTTTACACTGAACAGATCTATTCTATGATCTTCCTTACAGTGACTTTATAGAGATTGAGAAGATATTGAGGCCTTACCTGGGGCCTTACATACAAAACATTTGGAAGATATCGAACGCCAAATTTAAAGTTGTGCCACAAGTTTAACTCTGGCTGTTAGTGATCATCGACGAGAAAAAGACGCAGGATAGATTGCTTTTGACTGATTTAAGCTGATAAGGACTTTTGGCTGATAAGGAGTCGTTCTCACTATAAAATAAAATAATTTAGATACATTAAATTATCTGTATGAATACATCCTCCACAGAATGCGATTAAGTTGTATAGTAGATGTGCTATAATTTATTTATTTACAAAACTATGGAAGTTATCCGGCTACTGTTGTTTACATAACATACGACTAAGTGAGCTGGACTTGGAGTTGGATTATCGTCGACAGAGCTATCTCGAATCGTTCACTAATCGTCATGTGAACATCAACTTCGAATTTGATTGCATAATAAAAGGCTCATCAGTTGTGTAATACACATATAGTAGTTGCAAAATCTGGTCGTAGTACTTGCTTATCTCTTTAGAATTCTACGTGTAGCTAAGATACTGATTGAGAATAGACGAGACTGCACCATCAATTATCTGTGTAGATATTTTCCTAATCCAAATTATAAACAAACATCTTCTTCTTCTTCTCCTTTATAAAAAAAATCGAGAGCTCTAGGTGTACCATTTCAGACTGTCTTGACTTAATTTACTCATTGCTAGAGGGTTAGCCCTGCGCGAGAGGCAAAAAAGACAGATGAAAAAATAAATTAAAAACAATTTGCATACTTGTAGGAGTTGGGTAGGCTCGTTGAGCGAATATTATCAGATATAACCTACCTACGCTAAACAGAAATTGTATCGTCTGGCTGACTAGAATGGTAAAACCTACACAAAAGCAAATATCCTGCACCTTAATTTCTTTGGAACTGTTATTTTTTTTAGCAAAACTCCAAAAGTTATCAAAAGTTATCTGGTCTATTAATCCGAATTTGCAGTTTAAACAGTATCCCTGACAGGGGAAACCAAAATTCCAACGTATGCGCTCAACATATAGTTCAGTTACAGCCTTATGGTGAAATCGGCCGACACCTGACAGGATTTAATTAGTGTCCAAATTGGCGACTGCTGTGGAAAAATATAACCCTGTCACCACACGTGGAGCTTACAATTTTTTGTTTACATTTGCCGTTTTATACCACCACAGCATGGGGTTCTGATTCTTGAAATTGAGTTCGGGTTCGCGGTTAATACAATAAACGCATCCAACCACAGCAGGCAGCTGCTGTGTGCGGTGATTTAATCACTCTACAATGAGCAGGAAATTTGTGTCTTCCTGGTAAACGAAAAGCTGCCAGCAAAAACCGATCCAAATTCGATTTGCATCGTGAGAACACTTTCCGTCCGAAGTCCATATTCACATAGTGCTGGAGGGTTTTGGGTGTTTGCTTTGTGGCAGGCAATGTGTTGCATCCGCTGTCCTGAATTGGTATGACATTTTATTTTATTACATTTTCCCCGTAAAGCCTCTGCGTGTTGAGTTTTATTGCACGTGATTCCTGCGATTATCATATAATTCGATCAAAAACATGATGGCAACTGCATCTTATTCCGACCTTTATCGATTATTAAAAGTGTAAATTAAGTGTAGTGTTTGCATACTTCCAAATAGGACGTTGATTCAGAGTGGTCAAATAACACACATTTTTTAACCAGAATTTATTGAAACAAGGCGTCCCAAACCAGGCGTTCTTTTCGTCGAATAGCTGATAGGAAATACTAACAGTAGAGAATGTTGAAGCAGTGCTTGCATGTTTGTAGGCATGCCAAAATTTGAAGATGATTTTACTAACTTACTCACTAGACGCTATAACCGATTCGTGGTCTTGACCTGCTCCAACAACTCTCAATAACGCTCAACGGTCGAGAGCCGTCGTCTACCAATCCATCACTCCATCTTAATTTGGGCCTACCACGTCTTCTTAGTCCATGCTGACGGCTTAAAAGGACTTTTCGGGCTATGTTCTCCGGTGTCATTGTACAGCTCCTCCATAGTCCTGCTTCACGTACGGGATCAACAATAATGGCTGAGCATCTTCCTCTAACATACGGTTCAGACTAATTCATCAGTGCCGGGCAGAGTCCTTGTCTTAGAGACGTATGCGAGAACTGGAACAATAAACGTCCTATACTGTTCCAGCTTCGTTCTTTGCTTCTGCTACATAGGAGAGGCTCAAACCAATGACGTCTATGCCATCAACGTATGTCAGGACTCTAGGTTGACTTTTTGAAGATGGTCCTTGCAGTTCGAAAGAGAAGACTAGGTAAGACCATCTCCCTAGCTGATGATTGGTGATGGCATGTGCTGTTGGTAATAAGCGTGATAAGCTTGGCCGAGATTCCAAAAGACCTCATTGCGTCGTATAGTTTTACCCTGGTGATGCTAACGCATGCGGCTTTAAAATCAATGATGAGATGGTCGCAGTAGTTGATTTGAGGAGGAGACATGTTTAGTTAACGTTTTTAATTGCTTGAAAAACAAGGCGCCATCATCAACTCATTACGGTCTCTTCTTTCTTGGCCTAACGACCTCTTAGGTCATGCCTGCCATTTCTGGCTTACTAGACTTATTGTTACCGCATAGTTGGATAGTCAGTCCTCACTATGGGGGAACGGCCCAGATGAGACTTGAACCCCGGTCCTGCCGTGTGAGGATCGGCGCCGCTGTCGCATCTACCATTACGGTCTCTATAAGCTATTTAAAGTCTTTATAAACATAATTCATGCATACTTATAGGCGCGAAAAAAAGACATGATTTAAAGCAGTGATTCTTAGGAAGTGTCGGAAAAAAATGAGTGCTCGATGAGCCTCGAAAAATTTACAATTTTCAATGGTGCTTCTGCACCCATACTGGTGATGGTTTATTTCCATGGGATCTGATTTATTGGAACAGTTACATACATGTAACGAATCTCATCAGATCCAAAAGAAAAAGACCTGTCTGACTCCGACAGGTACAAGTTGAAGCTCCAATTTAAGAGCGAATGTCAGATGTCCAGTACTCCAAAGTACTATAGGTACTCGCTAATGCTGCATTCTCTTATGCAACAGATTCCTGTGCCGTTACATACTATGCGGTCTATCCATATAATCCACACATTTAACAGCTTTTTATTAAACAAATCCCATTAACTGGGCGTTGGATGCAATAAGTTTGGGAACCACTGGATTTAAAGTAATAGTTCTTACAGTAAACGTTGCATGTGCTATTTTAAACCATTCTGTTTAACACACCATCTGCATTTGCTCTACCCCTACACAGATGCCGTACAGCAATGGAGCAACGTTACGGTTTCTCATACCGGCCGTGTTGCGCGGTAGCCAGAAAAACGTCTGCCGTATAACGCGCGTCTCGATCAGCTCCGACTCGGTCTACTACGACGATTCGGACGATTCCGGCACGTCCAGCGTGATCCCGATCGCGTACCGCCCGGTCAGCAGCATCAGCAGTACGGACGGCGAATCCATGGACGACGACAATCCAAGGTAAGTGTGTTTGTGGACGATGGGCGAAAGCAGACCGTTACGAGCGATAAGTGATTCCGTATTGGGTTTTTCCCACAAACATCTGTACTTGGTGTTTTGCTACAATTATAGCGCTTTAAATTTAAGTTACAGCAAACCGCGTACTACCGGTCTACCGGTTTTGTGCACAAAATATCTGTAACAGTCTGTTGGGCAGCTGAGCTCAATGGTCAATTGCAAACCTCAATCGTATGTGCTAAGGGGTAAAAAATGACGTCATTTATTGATTTTTAAAATAGTCACCCGAAGTGCAGTTGTCGTTGAAGTGCGCAACGATCTTGGCAGCGACCGAGCGCGCCCATTAACGCACCTGCCTGACTTCTTCGCAAGTTGTTGCCCAGTTTCTGCGCGTTCTTAAACTCTTTCTTTCTCTCTCTCTCTCTCGCTCTCTCGCTTCGCTAATCTACTCTGACCTGAAGTAGAGGAGGGGATACGAAGGGGGGAACAGGCGGGAGTTTGTTGCCATTCGAGAGCTCAACGTACGATCGGTATCGGAATGTTCACGTGAGCGGTCGAAACACTGTGCGCCATTTCCAAGCCGACCGGTTCTAGTGACGCAGCTTGGACGGACAAAATATGTCACATTAGGCATGTGTGTGTGTGTGTATGTGTTTGTGTCGTTGCTATTTGGAAAGGGATGACACCAGTAAGGGACAGGGATACGGTGGGGTTGCTAAAAATAAGTCTCTATTCGTTCGACCATGTGTTTTTGCTTTGGGGATCTTTGGCGAAAGTGTTCTGCCAAGCGTCCTACTAAATCCGTACGAGATTTTTGAGCGATATATATATATATATTTATTTAGGTTTTCAATTTCACTGTTGTCGCGTGTGGTGGGTTGTGTTTTTTCTTCTGCTATGGCAGGAATAGGATGAAATTGGTTAAGTAGCGCGTTAAATAGTCCAAACAAACCGTAAAACTCTGCATTACGGTTCAGCTTGATATCGTTAAACTGTGTTTATAACTAGTTTATTGCAGCTGTACGGACAATATGCGTCGCGATCTACTGCGAAAAACCTCGATGCAAATCGAATATCCAGGCCTATCTGATGCACAAGAACGTCATCACTCTCATTTCAATTTCTAAAACACTAGACTAAATCTAGACGGATGTAGGGGTTAAATAGTTGATCTCCGAGTCAACAAAATTCCCATACAAAAGTGCTAACAAAATTAATAATAAATACGCCTGAACGTGCGTGTCTCATGCTGCAATATGTCTTACTAGGAATATAGGAACATAGGCAATGTCCATATATTCTTTATGGTTCTGAAAACAAAGAGATGTGATCACTGATTTCTGTGAATTTCTGAAGTATGTAGTTATGTCCTACTTGTATTGTTGTTGAGCAGTTGTAGGTTAAAATTTAAAGCACCAATTGAATATAACGTGCCGCATTTTCCCGAAAAAACACTAGCGTCATATAGACTATCTGTTCTACAGATGATGTTGTTGCCTGCAATGCTATTTTATAGCGTGCGATCTATTATGCAGGAAGACCGCCTTTTTCTTGACTGTGCAGTAACAGTAACGGATAATTCCAGATAAATAACATCCTTCATGGTAGATAAGCTGTCAATTCTGATTTTTGTCTGTGAAAAGGCTCTGGGCTTGTGACACTCAACGGAATTTTTGCATTTTCCAGATGTTGTGTGGCTGGAGATTCTTACACCTAGCTAATCATTGCATCGGAGAAATTACGAACAAAACGTTTAAGGACACCTAGTACGTTCCAGACACTGACAACTATGGGGTCTTTGTGAGGCGTTAAGGTTAGGACTTTATCGAGCCTTACGCCTGAGTCCTTAGACCACCGAAGCAAAAACTGTCAAGACCACTTTGGAGACAACACACAATCTAAAGCCGACGAAATTGGGGAACAAATTTTCACAAAGAAAGCTATCATGCGGCAAGACAGAAACAACATAGTTGAAGCACTGGACGAACAATAAGCTACTTAACGCCGGATCCCTTGTTTGGTAGCCTCGTATAAATCGTTATTCGTTCCGGGTTTTAGTAGTCTGAGTCCCTTCTTTCAGTCGGTGGTCCCATTAGTTCTTCGTCTCCTTCTTGGCTCGCTCTATTGATCACGTCTCGTATACATGACCAGGTCCGCAATCCTTTACCCACAGCTGCATCCACGCGACATTGTCTAACGCAATTTTTATCTTGAGCTAGAATTTTTATCTGACCTGCTGACAAGTATCAATTTTAATGCACCTCCTAGAAACTCCTAGAAGATTTCGAAGCTGAGGACCAATTTAACCAGTCGTGCATATGTTGAAAGCAATGTTTTATCTGTCTGTGCTCTGGATAAGCGAATCTGCGAAGATTTGAAACATCTTCCACACGAAGGTTTCTCGGAAGGGACCACACAGCAGCAAAAAGTCTGGAACTTCCATAGTCAGATATTCAAAGCTGAATTAACGCTCCCAAGTTTAGGGATTTAAACCATAGCTTTAAATCTAAACATAATGGTAGACATTTAGAGGTTGTAGTGCCAAAGCAGAAGTAATGAACAGGTGTATTAAACTTGAATAGTTTTTCTCAAATATTAACTTGATCATGACCGAAGTATAGGAGCAGACTTGGCAGCAACACAAAACGATGTTTCTTTCTACCTTCTATAGTCTTTCAGACCTACCATAGACTGATATATCTCTCGTAAATTGAGATTGCATAGTTCGGCACTGGTCTACTGGTCTCACGCACACTTAAGTGCTCAACTTAAGCTTGCTTATGTAGCCAAGCATCCGAGTACTCTGTACCCTGAATACAATGCAAAGAAGCAATGTCTCCCTTACTGATAATGTTTCGGACATCGCTAGAAAGCATTCGTAACAAATTTTGCAAATTTAGTATCGCCGTTGACAAGAGTCTAGTGTGTCTTATGACTTCTTGCAAAAGCTATAAAAAAAAAACAAAATTAGAAAAATCTAAATCATTGTAAGCAAAATACGCCTAAAGTTATGCAAATCACATCACACAAAACCTTAAATAGCTTCAAAAGTAACCAGCCAGTAGTCAGTTAGCAGCACGATTGATACATTGTAACGATGTTGAGGAAAAAACAAACTTGCTAGCAACCTTATCTAAACACAGTGAAATAAAACGATCAAAATGGAAAAATTCTTCTTTCTCGTGAAATGATTCTATTATGCTGGGTAGTGTCTTGTGTCGTCCTGCACCTTACGCCCTATCAATTAGCTGTGCTGCTAAGAAAAACACTCGTTAGAGAAGCAATGAACACAAACAAATCATTAAAATGCAATAATGAAACGAAAATAAAAAAAAAAATCTCCAAAAACATTGAAGCGTAAACTAATTTGTCGTATCGATGACAGTTCCCGGTATTCCAGCCCCGGGTAATTGTGTAATTTCATTGAAACAAATGCACCCTTGAATCGTTCGTTTGCCGACGACACAATCGATATGTCATCTGGTGGATCTTGATTTTGTTGCTCTTTGCTCGTTTGTTTTTTTTTGTGTCTGTACGCTTCCTAATGAAGTACCAACCTCGGTAAGCTCGGTGCAATTATCGGCTAACCTTGACTTTGAGGATGGGCTCTGCCCTAGGGCGTACGGAAACGAAGGGAAGCACAGCAATAAATAAATTAATTAAAACACAGTCATAAAATCAACCGAGCATGCCCGGGATAAGGCAAATTACAAGGAGGAAATGCCTTGTAACTATCTTGAAATTGTAGGTCGTCATCACCTGCGGTGGTGACAATACGGCCTTCGGCCGTCATATTATAACTTAAATAAATAAAATATAAATAGTCATAAAACGGTACGATTGTGGTTGATGTTGCAGCTCTGTTTAGGTTTGTAAAACCTAATTATGTTCCCTTTATCAGCACAGGAAACAACTTACCAACGCTTGCAGTTACAGCCTATGTTTATGTCTGTGTGTGTGTTTTTTTTAGAACCAAAATCGCGTTGAACTGAAGTGAATTTTGGCTGATAGATACTCATCAGCAAAACAGGCAAGCTAATGAGCGAAACCTAGACTGTGCGAGTTTTGTGGAAGTTAATCGGGAAAAGTGCCATACGTCACCGAGGCAAGCTGTTCGAGTAAACTGGCTATGATAGATAGGGAGCAAGCGAGGTCGAACGAGGTGGTGGACGTATAAAATTGATTAACTAGACTACCGTTTGTCCCACCGGCGGTCCACCCACCCACGCACGAATATAAATCTCTGGAGGATAAAAACAACTATTAAAGAAACATCGATCCTTGCACGGGTTCCAAATTTCCGATACAGTTTATGCAACGGAAACCGCACGGAACGCACGAAGAACCGTTTTCGCGCTAATAAGCATTTTATATTGGCTTTATTGCCCTTTTGGGAGGTTAATGCTGCCCCAATGATCGGTCCGGTACCGGGATATGGTTGCCGGCCAACCACAGTTCTTGCGACGACCTAGTGACGGACAGTGTTCTTGTGAGACTACGCATCCCGGACAACCCAGCTAAATACGCTAAAACACGTAGATATCTTCAGTTTCGAAGTGCGCCTACAGTTTAGGCAATCCGCACAGCAAAAGTTTATGGTTTCTCTGGAGGTTGTATAGTGAACGGGGGTTTTTTTTTACGTGCCCTAGTGGGAGCGTGTGCGTGTGTGTGTCTGTGTGCGGGCGTAGTGACTAGTGATGGAGGTTGATCCGGTCCCGGTGTCCGATCGTGAACCGTCCTCTGCATAGGGCGGCAGTGATAGCGATGTGGAGGATAACAGTGATGATAGCAGTGTTGCCAGTCGGAGCAGTACCGGTAGTAGTAGCAGCGGCAGTATCAGCGTATCCTTCCCGGCCCGGGGCATCTATCCGGCTGGGGAAAATGTGAAAATCGTCGTCGAACCGGGGTAAGGCTGGATGCTGACACAGCCCAATTAGCGAGCCCACGAACCTGTGTTACGGTTACAGAAGAAGATTTTAAAGGTTTCTAGCGATAAAAAAAAAAAAACAGTCTTCATCATAGGAGTGTTAGGGAAGGAACTCATTCGGTTGGGTAGAAAATATAGCAAAGTTTTTTAGGATGACCACCAATGAAACGTTCAACACAGCAGCAAAAACACCAATCACCCAGCCACAGCAATCATCTGCGTATCCTGTGCACTCCAATCTTATTGGAAACGGATAAATTTACGAGCACGAGGGTTATAAAACTGTGGTCCGAATTTTTACATCCGTGCAGTACATCCGTGCGCACCACGTGCAATTAAAACTAGCTCGAGTGCTCTTAAGAAACGAGCGATAGCTGGTAAAATACTCCGATAAACCGATGCCCAACGATGGTGCAGGGGTTTTACAAGTTCCCAGCAACTTTCCTAATATTGGAATGCTTTAAGAGTCCTCGATTTCCCGCCCGTGGTCTAGTGCCGTCGTTTACCTATCCAATGTGCAATGGAAAAGACTTTAGGGGTTGGGTCGTCCTGATGTCATGTCATCAGCCCAGCCATTATCATAAGAGGACATCACAAATTCTTCTGAGCATCTCCCTGTTGAACGCGGCTATGAGGGTCTGAGGCGTCTGAGAGTACAGGAACTATAAAGACTCCAAACTTGTCTTCTTCTCAGATGTCAAAACTTTCTCTTCTTCTTGTTCTTCTTCCCAGGCTTTTCAACCTCGTGAGGTCTAGGCTTCCCAGTTTTAGTTTTTTTTTCTAAACTGTTAGCTTCGCCCTTAGCTGGACAGTCAGTTCTGCGTACAGTATAGTAAAGACACATAAAAAAAAGGCTAGAGTATCTCTCAAAACTTTCTCTTCTTCTTGTTCTTCTTCCCAGGCTTTTCAACCTCGTGAGGTCTAGGCTTCCCAGTTTTAGTTTTTTTTTCTAAACTGTTAGCTTCGATGCCTTGTGATTGGAATCTCGGCATCATCTACCCCATATACAAGAAGGGAGATAGGCTAGAGTGCAGCAACTACAGGGGTATTACGGTGTTGAATACCGCCTACAAGATTCTCTCCCTAGTTATACAAGACAGGCTTGTCCCATTCGTTGAAGAGATAGTTGGAAACTATCAAAGAGGATTCCGAAACGGAAAATCAACCACTGACCAGATATTCACCATGCGGCAAATCTTGGAGAAGATGGCGGAACAGCAGCTACACTCCTACCATCTCTTCATTGATTTTAAAGCCGCATACGATAGCATAGCCAGGGTAAAACTGTACGACGCAATGAGCTCATTTGGAATCCCGGCCAAGCTTACCAGGCTTGTACGTATGACGATGACCAACATCACATGCCAGGTGAAGGTGGATGGAAAACTCTCAGGGCCCTTTGCTACCACCAAGGGTCTGCGCCAGGGAGACGGGCTTGCTTGCCTCCTATTCAATCTGGCGCTAGAGAGGGCCATCCGAGACTCGGAGGTGGAAACTTCGGGGACCATCTTCTATAAGTCACTCCAGATCTTGGCATACGCTGATGACATAGACATCATTGGTTTGAGGCTCTCCTATGTAGCAGAAGCTTACCAAAGGATCGAGCATGCGGCACTGAACCTCGGGTTGGAGATCAACGAGGCAAAAACCAAAATGATGGTGGCACCACCAGCGGCCCTGCTAACAAACACTGATTTACGCAGGGGTGATGTACAGATAGGTGATCGCACCTTCGAAGTCGTCCAAAACTTCACCTATCTGGGTTCAAAAGTCAGCACCGACACCAACATAGACGTTGAGTTGCGCGCAAGGGTGCTGGCTGCCAACCGGTCATACTACAGTCTGAGGAAACTTCTCCACTCAAAATACCTGTCGCGACGGACGAAGCTGGGACTGTACAAAATCTTTATAGTCCCAGTACTCACATACGCCTCTGAGACATGGACTTTGTCCAAAACTGACGAAACCCTCTTAGCCGCGTTCGAGAGGAAGATGCTCAGAAGGATTTTTGGCCCCGTATGTGTGGCAGGACAATGGAGGAGCCGCTACAATGACGAGCTCTATGAGCTGTACGGTGATCTTACCATCGTGCAGCGAATTAGGCTCGCCAGGCTCCGGTGGGCTGGTCATGTCATGAGAATGGCACCGGACGACCCAGCCCGTAAAGTCCTTTTAGGCCGTCCACATGGACAGAGGAGGCGTGGTAGGCCCAAACTGAGATGGAGTGATGGCGTAGATGCGTCCGCCAGAACGGCCGGGATATTTGATTGGCAGACGACGGCGCTAGACCGTGAGCGGTATCGAGGATTGTTGCAGCAGGCCAAGACCGCGAAGCGGTTGTAGCGCCTGATAAGTAAGTAAGTTAGCTTCGCCCTTAGCTGGACAGTCAGTTCTGCGTACAGTATAGTAAAGACACATAAAAAAAAATTGAAGCCATCTCAGGTGTCAATGGTAGTTTTCTGTAACAGAGAGCAACACCTCTCTCTGGTTGGTTTGTCCAAAGCAAAGCTATATTGTTCCGATTTCCTAGTCGGAACCGGTTCTGTTTCCGATTCCGATTTCGATTCCGCTTTCGGAACCGATTCTGATTGCGAAATTAATCCCAATTCCGATTTCGGAACAAATTTCGGGACCTTTTCAGGTTCAAGCTCTTACTCCTGTACAGATAAATCGGTTCTGTTTCTGGAGTTTGTAACCTACCGGTTGTTCGGAATGGATTTCGCAAACTTCTTCGTTTTATTGGGAATCGATTCTGATCCAACCATCATTTTTGTTAGCACTAAACCACCCATGTCGTTAAAAGAGTTGCTATAATGCGTTACAAAGCGTTACTTTTCACTGTCAAATGTTGTTTTGATTAAGCTGTGTTTCGAATGCCGAACCTTTCATCTTAGAAACGTTAATTTAGTGCTAAACATAACGCACTGTAACGCTATTTTAACGCACTACCTGTTTCGCGTTACATTAGCTGTCACACGTGATGTTTCGTTTCGGGTTTGTTATGCTGTGTCAAAACTAGCTACAAATAAATCCATCCTGTGGTTGATTTGACCGACACAAGCGTACCGTTAAGTAAGCGGCACGAAAGCGTTACTTTTAGCTGTCAAATCCCGTTTCTTTTCGGTTCGGTTTTCTGCTGCGTTACAATTTGTCGCATACGACAGTGCTAATATGCAAAGTAATTTCTAGCAGTATCTGTACAGATTTCAGTGCAAGTCGAGTGCAAAACTCGGCAACATAAACACTTCTAGAAGAAGACATTAATTTCCCTAAGGAAACAAAACAAAATCCAAAATGTTCATTGTAGCTTACTTTTTCTTCTGGTCCTTTGGAGGTTTTGAGGATTCTGTATTAATGTAAATTTTATAAATGTTTTTATGCTATCTACATTAAATGATGGGTTTAAACTAACAAGCTCTACACTTGAGCCAAGGGCAGACGTTTGCGTGCAGTTTCAAAAGGCGTCACAAAGGAAAGGCCTGCCAAACTGCGAAGTTGCATCAGCGCTACAGCTATCGACGGTATAACCCTGTGATAATAAAATACTCTATCTTCACCTATCTTGTATTTGCATTTTTTATTTCTTCTAATTTTATGCTCATCCATTTCCGTGCTTGGCAAGAAGCACTTGCACCGGAAGATGCAAAGACGCAAAAAAAAAACGACAAACGATTTTTTTTATGGTTCTTAGTGAAGCTTTTCGCAACCGAATCGAATGCAATTCCATCAATATTTGGTGCTTTACCAACTGTTGTGGGCAATTTTTTTTTATATTTAATATTTATTTACACTAGTAAGTAGTGTATACATTTATACTAACATATTTTTTGTGTACTGTAACAAGTTGTTTTGCACTGATTTAAACCTGACAGTGCGTAATTAAGCGATGGAATGAGCACGAAAACGTAGGAGAATGGCGCCTGTGCTGTATGCAATTTAATGCTCTAGCGCATACACGGTTCGAACAACCGGGTTTGAATAAAGCGGTCGTATCGCTTCGCCTGAAAATTACCGGTATCATGGAAAGGGCCCAGCTAATACTTTTGTCCATAATTAGCTTCATCCTAACTTATCCTTCACTCTTGGCGTGCGTTCGGTTCATTAATTTTTCGAACCTGGAATGAAAAATTTCTTTTCACCCCTTTTTTCTACTTTTTTAATGGCAAATTTAAATTAAGTAAAGCAAAAGAATAATCTTACAGCGAGCAAGTAAATCTGCGCAGTGGAAAATTCCTTCTTGTCATACAAATAAAAAAAAAAAACACACACACACGAATAGAAACGATATCAACCGCTTGACAGTTGATAGTAGTAGTGGTAGTAGTAGAATCTTCACGAGCTAATCAAATTATCAGCTAGCTCGCTCTTTTCTGCTGCCACAGTCCGGGTGTAGTGTGGGCGCGAAAGTTTGCTTCGGCTAGATTCGCAGGAGCCTACATCTATGCAATCCTCGGTGCGTGTGTGACAGGGTATAGAGTTGTCTTTTTCGTTCGCACCGGGCAAAAGGTTGAAGCGCACCGGTTTCGCTTCGTCTTAGTGTGTCCTGGAGTGTGTGAGGAAGGAGGGATGGGGTGGAGTGCAGTCTACTTTTGAAGCAGTGGATCCGTACTGCAGCCCCGAAGCCATCTAAGGTTGGTTGCGGTACGGTCCGGCGGGGATGTTGCTGCAGGATCGGCGAAACAGTACAGGGGCGGGAGTTAACGTGATAATTCGCGCCACGGTCGCCCAGTCAATCGGTTCGCAGCCATCAAGCTTGTCAGTTCAGTTTTGACAACTTCGCTCCCGTATCCCGACTGGTGCACTAGTGCCAACGTTTACTTCACCAAGTGTTTGGTTTCGCACCGTCCCGACTGGGTACAACCTTTGAAGTTTGAAGTGTGACTAAGTATACCGAGTGCGTGTGTGTGTGTGTGCGTGCGGGTTTTTGGCACTACACATTGAGTGCGAGTGGTTTTGCGTTTCGGTACGTGACAACTACCGCCAGCCTTCAAGCAACCAATCGCAATCCAACAGCAGCAAACAAACTTCTGGCGTTTGCCATCCATAAACCCACATACTCTTGCCGACTCGCACCCTCAGACTACTGTGTCTACTATTGCCTAAGCTGGCTCAGTGTTTGCCCGTCGTCAGACGGCTCGGTTCAACTGCTAGAAGCTTCCGTACGACCCTCCGTTACGATCCCTTATCGTGCGATCCTCACCTATATATCAACCTGCAACAATCAGGATCCTTTCCCCCCGTTCCATCATGGCGTGCATATGTTTGTTGGTGTTCATAGTGTTTGCCATGATCGTCACCATTTGCTATGTATTGCTGCGCGTTATAGTCTGTACATTACCGATGCACCCAGACCGTCCCATGCCTATATTGCCCCGCGAGCTAGCTCCTCGTGCGCCTACCCCCCCAAAGCTTTGTAGAGATTCGCTTGAACCGTGTACGTCCGGCTAGAATGAGCCCGGCAGCGAGGATGGCTGGGCAGGAAAATGTGGAGGAGATGGAGTGATGGTCGTCAGCTCATAAGCCGTACAAATTCTTCCTTTTACCATGTAGAGATAGAGTGTGCGAACGAACTAGACAGTAGTAGAGGTGATAAGAGACACTGGAAAGGTGAGAGAGAGGAAGAAGAGAGAGAGACAGAGAGAGAGGGAGGGAGAGAGAGAGAGGGAGAGTGACACTACAACAGAACGTGCCTATACCAATTTCTAACGCATTTCCGTGTGTGCTCCGTGTGGTTGTGTCCTGTACTCTCGTTGCGTGTCGTGATCGGTGTCGTGTGCTTTGCGTGTGTGCGTTGACGTGTTGTGCGCGTGTTTGTGCTTCGATTCTGTTCGATCTTGCAGCTTGGGTTCGCCCGTACTAACGCCACCACCGGTCGTACCATCGTCACTGCTCTCACCCTCACCATCGCCAATCTCGTGGCGGTCGTGGTCCGTTGCCATCTCGACCGCTTCCTCGGACGAGTTCGAGTACGACAACTACGCTGACGACGACGACGACGACGACAACGCTAGCGACCGCTCGGGACCGGCGGCCAACCGACCAACCGGACCGCGACGCCCCAAGCAACTGCCGTTGCCCGTATCGCCGTTCGACTTTGCCAGCATTGCGGCCCCGGCCCGGCCCAAAAGCTCGAAAGTGTCGTCGGCGGGCAGGAAACCGGTCGGTGGGAAGCGTGGCAAGAGTCCGGCCGTGCCCGGTAACGATCGGGTTTCGCCGACCTCGACCGTCGGCAGCAGCTCCAGCGCACCCGGCTCAACCGTAATCCGATTAGTGCCCGCGTCGGTCGACATCTTTCAGACGCTGCTCGATCTAGGACCGGGACCGCGCAGCCGTAGCTCGTCCACCGGTAACGCAAACGGGGGCGCCAGCATTAGTGGCGGCAGCAGCCTCACTATCGGGGGCAGTAACGGGGTAGGAACCGCGAGGTCTGAACGCTCGTTCGGGATGCCAACGCCGACGGAGGAAGCGCAGGCGATGGGGTCCGGCACTGGTGGGACCGCCGGCGGCGGAGAGGACAGCGAGAACCGTCCGATGGCTTCACTGGCCGTGCCAGAGCTGACCGATAACGATCTGACGGGCGACGAGACGGAGGATGAGCTGGAGGACGAGTTGGAGAACGCTGAGGCAGGGTGAGTTGTAGTATCTGAAAAGTGTTGCCCATCTCGGGCTTTCTAGAGCGCGCTTTGATGTGAAGCGATGAAGATCCGGAGATTCTGGAGTTTTGGATGTGAAGCTGATGAGCGTAGAGCTGATTGTCGTTGTCGGTAGAAAATAGGGCGATACCAGATCGTTTAACTTTCAAGATACGAACATCCACAACACTCGGCAGGACACGTGGAGATATCTTGTTGGTTGCGCTAGACTAGAAATTGGAACAAACTTAAAGGCTGCACCAATACAGCAACTCTGGCACCAATTTTTCGGGATAAGAGGCGAATGAGGTCTCTAAGACCCAAAGCCTCTATAAATAAATGAAAAAAAAAACAATTTTTCGGGAAAACATTCATCGCACCATGTACTATCGTGTGTCCATGTGTGCTAGTGTCCGTGCACGTGTGGCGCGTGTCGATAACACGCTTGCATATCGTACCGGATGTTGTTGTGTGTATTTTGGAAGCCTCAAATGACGCCCGCCAAAATCCAATTTGTCCAACAATCCGGGTGGCTTCTCACACTTCGCAGCGTTCACACTGTCCTACGTATGGTGTAGCCACTATCTCTAGGTTTTTTTTTTTTTGGTTTAGTTTTTGTAGCATTTCTTCAGTCCACTACTGGTGAGCGGGGCTGAGTGGTATCGCTTTTCTTGGTGCATGCGTCTAGTTGGTTTGATCCAATTACCCGTACCTAGATACGGTGTGTGCCAGTTTGCCCGGGTACTGTCGTTTATGCCTTCTCAAGAGCCTTCGTAAACGTTTGTTCATCACCTTCCGTAGCGTGAAACGCGAAAATGCTGGAGCATCGTGTTTACCAACGATTGGTTCAATGCACCTGATGGTGGTACGCAAATTGTAGCTCTGTGCGAATGGTGGTGTTTGTCCTTAATTCGAACAGTGTGTTAAACACAGTGTTGCCGCAGTTGGCAGGCTTCACAATTCTGGTTGGGCTGCGTACATTGTCGTGTCCGTGTGGTGCGCTGCACTACTTCGACTATCTTTCACGAGTCACGAGGATTCTTGAACCCTCTGGCCTACCCCGTACTTCCGCCCTCATACTGCGAGAACCAAGATAGCTCTGGTTCAGGTACCGCATACTGACGCACTGTTCTCTTTCGCTCTCTCTCTCTCTCTCTCTCTCTCTCTCTCTCTCTCTCTCTCTCTCTCTCTCTCTCTCTCTCTCTCTCTCTCTCTCTCT
>KZ062536.1:51658-71965 GCA_002091835.1 Anopheles maculatus | reverse complement strand
AAAAAACTAAGAAAGAGATCCGAAAACAGTGGAGCACCGAAAGCGAGATACCGTGTCAGGTATTGTTACTGCCTGATGGGTTAACTCCTTACAATTCGTTCATTCACCTACGCTCGTGTATATGTGTGTTGGTACGTTTGTTTGCGTGTGTGGTCGATGTACTAATTCGTCTGTCTGCAATGCATTATTCATAGCACAATCGAGCGAAATCAATCGAATCAAGCCGGAATCCGATACACGGTACCGTATCGGTTATCCCCCTGGCTGGCATGGTTAGGGGGGAAAATGGCGTCGACAGCATTCAAACCGAAACCGAAAACCGCCGGCAGTGTACGGGAACCGTCCTGTCTGGTGGGAAAGCGGGCGCAAACGATACACTCGATTATAAAGTAGACACACTTCCTGCATCCTGGCAGTCGCTGCTGAACGACGACGGTACGCCTAAAGGTCAGCCGTGATGGTGAGTGGTGTCAGCAGGGTGAGTAGGGAAACTTTGAAGGCACTTGCCCTAAATTTGGAAGTCGCTGTGCAGTGCAGTTCCGTACGAGTGTGGTACACGTACACGATGATAAAGCTGAATACCTTGTTTGTATCGAACACTTAAAGCCGTTTGTATTGGAGGCTCCGTAAATCTTGGTAGCTTACTCGATTCTTTAAAGACCAATAGGATGTGTATCCTTTAAAGATATCTCTGGATGGCTTGCTGATATCAAAGATATATTTTAATTGGTCTCATAAGGTTGAAAGACTCGCTCTATTGTATTGGTAAACCTTGGATTCTTCGCTGTGGAATCGCGCAATTCTTTTGAGAAGCAATTTCTTCGTTTTGTTAACATATCTATACATAGTATATCTACGCGAGCATCTACACAAGCTATTTGCATTGCAGATGAATCACCGATATCAGCGTAATTCGTGCTTTAAGTGGACGCTGAAAATTGGGAGGCAATATGTAGACACCGAAAACCTAGTCAGCGTTCTCAATTCGTTCGTAACGAACCCGAGTCAACACCGGATGTTGACTTGAAAATCTACATAGAAATATTAAACTTTTTTATGATGGCTTGCTGATATCAGAGTTATACATTCTGATAGGTCTGATAAGGCGGAAGAGCTCGTTTTATTATATGGGGACCTTGAATTGTTGGCTGTGTACTCACTCCATCTAGGCATGGGAAATCAATTGGAGAATTTATGTTAGGCTATTGTTTCTCTTCTTCTTTTCTGGCACTACAACCTCTGTAGGTTTTGGCCTGCTTGAAATTGCTAGCTTTCTGTGACTTAGTTAGACCCGTAGCTGAATAGTCAGTCCTGCGTACGGGGAGGCGGTCCGCCGGGATTCGAACCCCGGTCCTGCCGTGTGAAGACCGGCGCCGCTATCGTATACACCACCGGACCGCCCCAACGGCTATTGTTTATCAATATCAAAATTATTGAAGATATACAATGGATATCTGAAAGCTGGTGGATATCTGGAAGTCATATGAAACCATCGGAAGCCTTGTTAACGTCCTCAATTCTTTGAAGAATAATTCTACCGTACCGAGTCAACACCGGATGTTGACTTGAAAATCTTCATACCAATATTAAACTTTTTGACGATGACTTGCCGACATTCGAGTCCGATAGGGCTCAAAAGCCTGAAGCATTCGTTTAGTTATATTTAGGTCATTGAAGGTCTTAGCTGTGTTGTAGAATCATATAATTCTTTTCAGTATCATTAGATATTTTGAACAAAGTAATTCCAGGACTTCCAGAATACTAAAGCTATGCTTGGGATATCAACTGGGGAGTCTATACCAGGCCGTTCTCTATTAATAACAAAAATATTGAAGCTATTCTGATAACTGGAAGTCATATTAGAAGTAATATTAAACTTGTTGATGATGGCTTGCTAATATCAGTACTTAAGACTTCATAAAGACTGGTTATCGCATATACATAAACACACTGTTAATTTGTATATGTACGTTTGACATTTCGCTACACATTCAACCTTGGCTGCCGTATTGACTCTTGAACCGATAATTTAGCAATTCATCAAAGCGATTGAGTTAATTGTTGTGCCCGTTGTACTCATTTCACAGTGTTTGCCATTTTGCTCCGCTATACTGTAGCGGCATACAAACTCACACGCACTCACACAAACACAAGACCTGGATTGTAATAGAATGGCGGATTTTGGAGCAGGGAAAATCGCATTTGTGGCTTACACAAAATTTCTCCGTGTGCGAGATCTTGCCCCCGGAGGGGGGGGGGGGGGGGGGGGGGGAAAGCTCTTCGGTGCGGGTGCCACGGTGTGGGGTATTGTAACAGCGTCATGCTCACTGATGCATTTCTTTTCCCCTTAGATCGAATATCCTTAGCGGGGGGGGGGAGGACCTCGGAAAGCGCCAGGTAGTTGATGAATATTTATTTCCCGAAATACAGCAACGATACGGGGCGGGGGACGAAAGAAATAATAATTGCTTTCCATTTCGCTGATTGTGAATGAATGAAGGTCGCGGGACGCGAAGACGATTAAAACAGCGGTACACGCGGCTTCAATATGCCGGCTTTCTTTAACATTTAATAACTTAACTTTCCTTTGTTTTGTTTTGCTACGATTGCTTTTCCTTTTTGTTGTTGCTCTTCTTGCTGTATCCATAAACAGCGGGGAAAAGCATCAGGCCGGGCCGTGTGGGAAAGCTACGCCCGATGTTCTGGGCTGCGCCGTTGTCAAATGTTCTGTCAACCAGCTGACACGGGATGGAATGTGCGGGTTTTTCGCATCTTGTCTCGCCCATTAATACGAGCACATCCTCACCTTCAATCAAACAGCCACGGCGCGTGTACGTCACCGGATCCGCTACTGACGGGGGCGGTGAAGCACGCGTGTATAGAATGAAAAATTAATCTATGGCGATGATGGTGGTGTTGGGGTTGCTGCTGCCAAGCGCTCGTTCCTGTACGTATTGCGAACCAGGGAAAAGCAAATAATCGCACTGGAACGTTCGCTGCAGTTAGGCACAAAAACTCCAATTTACACACATACCCACTCAAAGCAGAGGTGAGAAACAGCAGCAAACGGTCGAGACGGGACGGTTAGCCGGCTTGTTTATTCACACTTAGCCCAGCATCACGCGTAAAACCCCCATTCAATGAATGGTTACCATTGTTTTGCCGTCATTGTAGCAAACGGCACCCCGGTGAACGCTTTTGTGCTGTGAACGAAACGAAAAGGAACGTATGCAAACAGTACATCTAACAGGGTCGTGACATACAAGGTATAGCGCGACTGTTGGGCGAAGGTTCCGCCGGCTCTTACTATACAGTAACGCTCGAAGGGATCATTTTGGCAAAGTTTCATAAACTTAATGAACTAATCCTAACCGGTCCGGCATTTTCGGCAGGGTGAGATTGGGATAGTTTACACATTGTTCGGTGACGGTGTCTACGGTAAACTAAGCTAGGTGTACAGATATTCATATTTACAGTGTCTAATATCTTATGAATATTTGTAGGTATCCACTATGTCTCCATCATGAGCGGCACATCTAGATGCCAGTCTAAGGATGTGTAAAGTCTCGCGACAGAACCGGAATTCGAATAGGACCAGCTTCCCGTACGCAGCAAAAACTGGGCTAAAAAACAAGTAAAGGCACGCCAACCATGGAACAGACCAACATCGCGCGAGGTTGTGTAGTGCCAAGAAAACGGGAGTAGAAGCATGTCTTAATGGGAAAGATCTTTCCTTACCACTTGCCAAGACTAACGCAGCCAACGTAGTACTCAGAAATCAGACACCTACCAATGTGCCGTGTACTTTACCTTTTACTCTTTATTGTAGTTGGATCTGAATTCTACACACACACACATACACAAACACACACCAAGCATCCCACCATAGCAACTTTGTTCAAGGGCGTTACACGTGCTAGCTGCCTGCTATATCTGCCACCGGTTCGAGACACCTTTGGACAGCAAAGTTGCGAACCGAAAACAAACAGAAAGTCAAACTGAATGGTACAGCGCTGACGGTCCACCGCATCACGGCGGGCAAGCTTGCTTGCAAGAAGTCTCCAGCAGACGCTGCCTGTACGAAAAGTTCGCAACCGATCGAGCTGTTTGGGTGACGCGAAACATAAACAAAGACCAGCGGAGCACCACGGGATGGGTAGCAGCAGACCACCGCGATGCATTTGCATCCCGTCCCGGGTCGAAACAACCGGAAGCATTGCCCTTAGCTGGTCGGTTTGTCGACATCTCGTCTCTATTAGGCACCCAATCGGTAGGGTAAACAAAGCTGTGGCCCAAATTTTTCCCCCGGTCGATAGGTTGATACTTTCGTGCACTGTGCTGCGCGTCGATACGATACCGAGGCTGAGGTGCGAGGGTTTTGTTGCTGGTTGGGACCGTACGTTATTTCTTGTTGGGCCATTTTTATTTCGGTTTTGCATACTCCGGTGATTGTTGAGTTGAGTTGAGGTATATAGAAACAAACTGGCAGAGAGAGAGAGAGAGAGAGAGAGACAGAGAGAGAGAGAGAGAGCGTGAGTGAAATACAGAGCGAATGCGATAGGAGTCACGCTTTTGAAGGTAGTAACAACATCCGAAATATCGATGTTTTGTATGGGCTAGTCGAGGGAGACAGACGTCTGTTTAAAAACAAAAAACGGGGGGAAGCAAAGGTATATGATTCGATCTCTCTGTCCCTCACAAGTCCCTACCACGCCATCCACACACATCGGCAAACCGAGCCGTACCGCACCTGTTTGTTTTGATTTTGTATGAAAATTTGACAGCCCTACAACCCATGCAAGCTCGATCTGTGTGGAGGCCTATCGTCCCATGGTGCTTTTGTAGTTTGTTATTTGTTGTCTTGCTCTTGCACAATAGCACGTCATTATGGCTGTTTCATACAGGTAGTTCTCACTATACGCTTTCAAGCGTACGATTACACGAATTAAGAATATCTTGTGACATTCCAAGCATTGTCAACTTTGAGTAAATAGGAGATTTTTATATTTGAATGCGATTATTAAATAATATTAAAAGTTTTAGTCCGTAGGAATCGATAAAAATATGATTTTGTTTCACGTAATGCAAATCTGCGAATATTGAACAACGCCTGCAATACGCGTTGTTCATTGCATTAATATTTGTTCTGAGGTTGCTTCGATTTGCATTTGGTGGTACGGCTCGAAAGGACGATAGGGCTTCCCAGCTGGATGGAAAGCTCGCCGCGGTGCGGTACGGCTCGGTTTGCCGATGTGTGTAGAGAGCGTGTAAAGCTACCGACGGTTGTGCCATCGTCTTCAACTGTAACAATCTTCTCCCGTATGCTGATGGGCGAGTTTCGCCAGTACGAAGGGAGCCAAATCTAATCGTATGCAAGAACCGTCCCGACCATACTCTTCCGGTTCTGTGTCGTAGTGCCGTGCGAAAGTGTGTCGGCTTACCTGTGTTAACCCCGGACCCGGAATGAAATGTTGGAATTGCAAACCTTCGGTGGACGTTGGCGGTCGAGCACACGCCAAAAACAGTCTACCATTACGAGTCCGCACTAAACGGTTCGGCTGTCGGTGTCGGGTTAGAGAGGACCAGTTTTTGCGAGTGGTAGACACTTAAAACTGTGATTTAATTTTGTAGCTCACGATGATTTAAAGCCGTGCTGGTCTGGCTACATCATCTTGCCCGGTGAAAAGAAATTGTGTGTGTGTGTGTGTGTGTTATTTTTTTATTTTCTTTCTTCTGACGCCTCCCAGCTTGCTACGATGTCTTCGGCGAGAAGGTAAACGGGTAGATCTCGGCGAAGCACTGTCCGGTGTCGTTTATCTCTATTTATATTCCAATCCCCTCATGGAACAGCGGGGAGAGGACTGCGGGACAGTGGCCATCACACCACCCGGGACGGCCAACTAGTTCAACTTCCAGTGCCCGTCGGCATTGTGTCTGGTGCGTTGTTTCTTGTGCCCGTGCTATACGTCACGGCGAAAACGGTCGATGTGCGTACAAGGCCGGTGCGCGGCCCCCCTCCGGGGGGGGGGGTTTTTTTTTTTGGGTGTTTGTGTAGATGGTTCGGTCCGGTACGGATTGTCAAGGGTCGACCCGAACGTCGGCAAATCGATTACGTGCGTCGCCATTGTTTCCCAACAGCGCGGCTCCAGGACATTAGGGCAGGACTTCCACTGCTAACAAACGCACGAACAGGCTGTGTATGCAGTACGATAAAAGGATGCTTGAGTAGAGGGGGAGAGACGGGGGGATGGTAGGTAGGAGAGCAGGTTAAAATTCTACCTCCGTTTTAGTGTTCTGCCCGTGCTTTCGGGCACACCATTAAGGTTGAACAATCGCATTCACCGTCGTGCCCTAAAGGAAGTCGGCGAAAGCCCTGCTAGTCCCTTGAGTGACTTAACTACCTCGAACGAACGTCTACACTATCTCTTATTCCCTCTTGCTTTTTTTTTCTCTCTCTCTCTCTCTCGCTCCTAAAGAACCCGAGACTGATAGAGCGTTGGTAGTAGCAGGCTCATGATGCCAAATCAAAAGCCCTCTGCCAGCTCCAAAAAAAAGGGAAAATCCCCACTCGGGCAAACTGACGTGTCCCGGTACACGAGGGACGGTGACGTTGCGTAACAGGAAGAACATGCGGGTAACTCGGTGTTTGTGTGTGTGTGTGTGTCTGATGCTTTTGAGGAAGTTTCTGCCCCTCAAAACCGGCGTGCAAAATTAGTTCTGTGTGACGCCAGCACTATCGCTTGCTACCCACCTTGACGCTATTTACAGTGCCTGGGCTGCAGGAATTTGGAGAAGCCGCGGCTTTCAAACAATTCGCCATAATCCCCGTGCGGGGTTATTGAAGCGTGCCGGCAGTCGTGCCCTAACCGGTACGTGATAGTGCGCTACGGCTCAAGTGGTGTACAAGGGTTACGGGCGCCCAGCTTCAATATGGGTGACTCATAATCTACCAGCACGCTGATAAACACCGCCACATGCTTAGCTTATAATGTGTGGAGCTGGGAGCTGATTTGATAGCTGTGTTGTTGTTTTGTTGCTGTTGTTGCTGCTGCTGCTAATGGATACTACTGCGTGACCTGCAGTTCGTGCATAAGCGCTAGACACGCATACAGTATTGGATAAAACATGTGCAATTCAATTCGAACAATCATAAAATGCATTAGTAAACCTCAATTATTCGTTACGGAAATCGGGCATGCTACTGGAGTTGACTGGGTTCGTTAGTCTAGATGTTTGCTACATGATTATTGCAACTGTCAAATGTCAACTGACAGCTCACCGGCAGTGTTTTGCTGACAAGGTCTATTTTGCACTGGACAAAACAAGTTTCTTGCATTTATTCCTCTGCATCATCATTGACCTCATCATAAGATATAATTGATAATCATCATAAGACATCATTGACCATCGAGGTCGAGTCAATGTCTCGCAGATGCAGGGTCATTCTTGATAATATAGGATTCGCTACGAAATATTGAAAGCCATGTTTTGTCCAGGAGGAAAACATTTACATTTAATTAATTCTGTTTTTTTTTTACGAACTGATATATAACAATAATGGTTGCTTTGGTTACAATAACCATTAAAAGTACTGTTTCTACAATCTAAAAATCATTTATATTCCAGTTGACTTTCTATAAAACCTTCAATGTAGAGGATTCATGATTTTGATTGACTGGTTGCAAATGTGTTGTCCAATACTGTATACCGGTGGTCAGCTTACAGTCAGTCAAACAGAGATGCACGTCAGAATGTTTGAGGTTGGTGCCAACTAATGAAATTCTAATTACACACACACACACGCACATGGATGACTTTAAAATCTTCCGTAACGTTAGGCGCGCCACAAACAGCTTACCGTTCTCATTCTTGCATCCGGAGCGAAAAAATCCCGCTAAGGGGCGAACTTTGGGAACTCTGCTCAGTGAAGGCGGTGCCGGGGCCCAGCCTCATAGATCAAACGTGCCACAGATTTGCGAAGCTGCGTGGCCCACAAACGTGTGCTCTTTAAATATGTAAAACATATCCTGCGAAACTAGTTGCCGGTGCCGTTGGTGTTAGCAGTGGCGAACATTTACGGAAAATGTTTGCTAGTAAAGTTTTGCGATACCTGGGCCACCGCATTTCTACCAAATCTTCAATAGTCGCGTGGGTGAACGCGTCGGTCGGTTTTTCTGGGCCAGGTTCGAGTAGGGGGGCTGCCGGTTTTGAAGTTTGACGCTTTCGAAAAGCAATGGTACAGGAAACATGGCACGATAGCACGATATTACTTCGCCGAAAGACATCATCCTGCGTGCTCAGCAAGCGCCCGTGTGTGTGGGAGTTTTTGCCAACACTGTGAGCTGTGTTACTTCAACTCATGCCATCGCCTTTCCGAAACGATCCGTTTGGTGTGTCTCTATAATGCGGTGCGCTTTGTTTCTGGGGAGGCTTTCCGTGTACGTGGTTCACACAAATCCCTTCACCGCAAGCCCGAAAGCAACCCGTTTCGTGTGTGTTTCTATTTCCAGCCTATCCACCGCCACGTTACCGGCAGGATTACGGGGAACGAAATTGGCTGTGGGGCATGAGTATGATCATTACCACGCTGAGTGACGTATTATACGAACCCGGGCGAAAAATTACAACCACCCGTTGTTGGTTGTCTCGCTCGCCTCGAGGCCTGATGCGTGAAGCCTGCGAGGGTGAGGCATTAGGGATTTATTAATATTGAAGCAAACATATGTCCGACGGTGCTCGTTACTCTTCGCTCGAGCGCTCGGCGCTCCAATAAGCCATCCGTTTTGCAAGACCACATACACCAACACCCGACGGGTATCTTCTCCATACTTCGTCCACAGCCGAGTTGAAGTCGCCTCGCCGAAGTTGGGAAAGATGGTGAAAGATATTTGGGTCCTCGGGGGAGGTTCGCCTTTTTTTTTTTATTTTGTTTTTGGTGATTTGTTTAAGCATTTTCGCTCGCTCAAGTTGCCATAAATTAGTCGCGAGACGTTGTCTGGTGGACTGGTGCAGATAAGCAGCGGCAAGAAGAGTAGCAAAAAAAAAAAAAAAAAATGGAGCAAATCTATCCTACACCACGTTGTGTAGCCTTCTTCGCGTTGACGTTAATGTGCATCCTTTTGGGTATCGTCGATTGCTTCGCTATTTGGCGAATGCGAAACTGCTGGAGGACCTTCGATCCGTGTGGGTTGTGGACGCGCCACTGTCGTTATGCGACGACGGGTAATTCATCATTGTTAATTCCGTCGTGCTGCGTCGACCGAAAACCTCGAACCAAAACCCAGAATCGCATCCGGCACAAATCCTGCCGACAAGCATTCGTGTTCGTGTTGCCGCCGATGTCCGCCAGTTGACATTTATTATCTGGTGTGCGCCATCTGGTGGAGAGATGTGTGTGCGGCGAGCGAAAAAGCTCGGGGTTTGCTGCGATAAGCGATTTTTACCGCTAGTTCGTTGGCCACCTATAATGCCCTGGAAATTGAAGAATGGAGCCGGGCAAATTGAGATGCAATGAAAATTCGCGTAGATGACGTCCAATATCGCACGTGCTACTGGTTCCGGAATACAAACGACAATCGGGTCGGCTATGACCGAGATCTTCTGCGGTTCTGAAATGTCACCCTCCCAAAACTGGCAATACCTTCCAGCATTAGCCTTCAGCCTCTCGGGACGCTTCACTGAACGGTGACAGGTCCGCACCCCGGGTTGCGGTCCCACTGGCCCAGAGAAGTAGGGTATTGGTCAACTCAATGTGGCTGTGGCTTGTGGCGGTAACGGATGAGATCATTCGCTGGCAACTCAAGCACGCGAAACCGGCCAAAAGAAAAGCGAAGCAACCATTTTATAATCTCCCGAGCTGCATTGCGTTACCCGGCGAGATATTGCGTTTCGGTGACGGCACTGTTAGCCGAGATATGGCGCAACGTTCCACTTAGGCGTTTGCTCCCCAAGTGGTATCGAGTGATGGGGCGCATCGCGGACCAAAGGGACCTGGATCTTTGGCTACCGCAAACGGTGCCACAACCCGGCCCGATCTGCACGTCAAGATAAACGTGTTGAGAACTCCCGGTTTGCGGAGCTGTTTTTCTTGCAGCGTTGCTTGGCAAGCTGGATGCTAAATTACAAGCCATATCGGCTAGCGTCGGGTGTATTGATTAACATCTTGCACTGTGCCGCCATCAACACCGGCCGAGATGTTTTTCGTCGAAACCGGTCGATAAAGAGCGACTTCTTCTCCCGAAGGGGAGTGTACGCAAGGGTTGAGGTTGTGATGATAGCGAACCAGCACGCTTGTGGAGTGTTTCCCTCCTACACGCTTTTCGTTTGCGCCCTGTACCATGGTTCGTGCGGTTTTCCGGGACGGTAATAATAACATCTGCGCTTCTTTCTGTGAGCTGGTGTGGTGGTGTGCTGGTGTGCTGGTGTGTGTGTGTCTATGTGATTCGTTAAGTTCACGACCCTGGTTTGGTGGGGCGTGCAGTGCCGATACCTATCACCCGGTACAAATATATCGGTATCGATCATGTTTCTCTGGTGAGTTTATTTATTTACTTACTTTCGCTCTATCGCATCATCGTCTTTGCGTCTTCGTGCGTGTGCTGCCCATCAAGAGCATTTATCATACCGGTGCGCGAAAGTGTCACACGTTCCCGCCCGTGTTTCGTTTTGGAAATTGGATGAATTCATTAGGTTGTTTGGTGAAACCGACAATGGCAGCTGGCGCTCACGGGAAAGGGTTATCACCATATCTCACCAAGCCACACTCTGTTGTGCTCTGAGATGTGCTGCGTAAATCCTTGAAGCCTTTATGCCCATAACCAGACTTTAGTCAGTTTAAAGTGATGAGTTGCGTCAGCAGTCTGGGCCCATACCAAACGCGCCGTGATCAGCTAAGTATATTTCTAGGATTTATTATACTCTCCTATTTCAGCCTCATTAAGATATCACTATCAATGTTCCGGCTCACATTAAAATCTACCTTTTTGACGTATATTGTGTTATTTAATCCGAAACGACTCAATTTTTACCTTTCATTCGTCGTGGAATTCTATTTTTGGCACTATGTTTATCTGCAGTGACTGTACGGATTTCTCTCCTTTCACGTATCACTCTGCGGCGCAATTATCGCCGGTTATTGGTACGTGATAAGAAGCCGTTTTGGCTGATTTCTCTCAGTCGGTCCTGCGTAACGTCACATTTGTTTAAAAGCCTTTATTCTTAACACAATTTAGAGAAATATTTTTTTGCTATGAAAATTAAAAATGAGGTATTGGAAGATTGGATCAAAAATGGAGGCGAGTACGTGTGGACGTACAGAGCCAGTGTGTCGTTTTTTGTTTTGACTAGTGTTGTCAAAAGAGTCATTCATATGAATCTTCAGTCAAGAGTCATTCAATTCATGAGTCGACTCCAAAAAGATTCATAAATCCACAAAGGTTCATGAATTCCCAAAGATATCGATTATTATCTACGAACGAGTTAAAATAGAAGTCAAGAATCGTAAAGAATACGTAAAGTCATGAATCTTTGAGAATACATGAGTTTTTGAGAATTCATAAATCTTTGGGAATTCATGAATCTTTGGGGATTCATGAATCTTTGTGGAATCATGAATGTTTTGAATAGAGATTCAGAGTCATTCATTCAGTGCAAAGATTCATTCAGATTCATGAATCTGCATCAGATTTACCCATCACTAGTTTTGACGTTTTATGGCTAAACTGCTGCTTGTTCTCTGTGCAAACTGACGCACAGGTAATACAAACTGTCAAAACAATGAAAATATGTCAGCTGTCAAACGCTTCGGGATGAACATATCCTGTTTTGGTACGCACGCCCGTACGTGTGGTCGACTGCTTGACAGACGGTGGCTTCAAATTTTCAGATTTTCACTCTAAAGAGCTAGGTCCAAGGTCTATTGAATAAACAGGTCTCGTAATAGCCTTTGTTGACATCGACATCTTGAATTTTTGTTTGGACAGGTAGACGTCCTTGGCTATGTATTGGTATGTTGGTTTTGCAACAGACGCGGAAAGTTTGGGCGCTCTCAATTCTTTTTTCGGTCAGTTTTCAGCGCGCCTTCGTTAAAACCACTGATTGTATGATTTGATATTAAAAGAAGATTAACCATAAAGGACTGACTATCCAGCTACGGGTAAAAACTAAGTCATATAGAGCTAGCAATAGCAGGCCAGGACCCCACGAGGTTGTAGTGCCAAGGAAGAAGAAGAAGAACCATAAATTAATGCAAAATGGTCACCAACTTTTCAAAACAATCAACAAACACATACAAATACATACCACCGTGTATGCGCTTCGGACTCCCAGCTGCCATTTTATTTTTCATTGTTATTCCAAGAGCTGCCAAAACTCTTCTATTACGAGACCTGTATATTCAATAGACCTTGGCTAGGTCAAAAAAATCGAGCAAGACTGAACTGTCAAAATCGCCGAACACGTTATTGCTTCCTCACCAACAAATTCCTAACACCAAATGCCAAAACTTATTTGATGAGGTGTTAGTGGCGTCCGATGAGATCTAACTGTTGAGAGACACTTATAAATTTTTGACACAGCAGCACTGTCAGAGCTTCTCGGTGTTTTAGCAGTAGTCAATGCGTCTACCAAGGAAAGCCTCTTGATGCTGCAGTGTCCATGGCAAAGACAGCAAATCTTAAAATAGACCTCGTATCATAAAAATCCCTTCAGACTTCAGGCTCGTTTGGTAAAAAACGGAGGTAAATACTTATACCAACAGACCATCTCTACGGGAACGCCTAGTATCTCTGGCTGATATACAAAAGTACGGCAGGGTTAACAACTGCAAGAAAAGTTCAATTTATTGAATAACATCCCGGAAAGTATCAATTGTGTTGGAGGATGTACAAGAGCGTTCGATTAAAATACTAAAACCAACGATATGTCGTCAGAACGCTCTATCATCTTGTTCGAGATGCATTTCGAGCGCAAAAACTCATCAACTGTACAACTGCTTTGGGTGCGATTGATATAGAATTGATTCGGACAGACGTAAAACGACGTGTCTTTTTTTTTTTTTGGAAAGGTTCCCTAGCATAAAACCCCAAAAAAACAACCGACCGGAGAACATTCACTCCGGCGTACAGATAGCGAGCACACCGTGTGCTCGTAAATGCCGAACTCCCCCGCTTCCGGCCGACCCGGCAACACTCAGTGCGCCCTTCAAATGTCTTAGCTGACAGGTCGGTCATTAAAACCTGACCTGAAGACTCGCTGCTAGGTGGCGCTGTGTGAGAGTGATGATGATGTTGGTTTTTTTTTTCGTTTTGGTTGGGCCGGCCGCGGTTTTTGGGGCGAGTAATAACGCAACTGCAAATTAGCCTTTCCTGGAGACGGGGAGATATTCTTTTTTTTTGTTGGTGCTGTTGTTTTCGTTACCATTTGGCGCATACCCACAACGAAAGGATTCCCGTACGCCATATTTTGCTCACTTTCTCTCGCTTTTTGTTGTTGTTGTTGTTGGCATTTGTTCGTTCGCTTCTTCCTCATCCATCCATCATCTCATCACGCTGTCCCGTTCCCATTAAACCCCCCGCTTTCCGTTTGCCAGCAGTCCGGGGTTTTGAAAGGGATTTTCCCAAGGACTTTTTTTCTTGTCTCACTCGAAACGTTCCCGAATTCTGTTTATTTTAATTATGTCTTCGTGGAGGCAATGTGTCCCGGTGTGCGGCTGAGGCAGGGGAAAAGAGGATGGAATGCTTCCCACTTCATTCCCCCCACCTTCCATCCACCCCCTTGTTCCTTCTCTCACTCCAGCAAGTTTACTTTCTGTCGTGCCGTACCGTGCACGAACGCGTGTGGGTCGGGTCGGTGGTTTTCCCTGGGCGAGCACGAAATGAGCATAAATTCTGAAATCAGTCATTCGCGCTCCATTCCCTTTACCCTCCGCCCCTTCTGTTTTCCTCTCCCGGTTTTTCCCCATCCCCGCCCTAGCATATTATGCGTCCCATTTTCCCAGTGTTGAAGTTTGTTTTGTGCGTACTTTTGGGTTGATATTTTTATTCTCCTACCCAATTTGCATCGCCATCCAGTGCCTCTCTGCGAATGAGAAACTCGTGCTTGTGTGTGTGTGTGTGTGTGTGTGTGTGCTCATATTTTGGACACGTTGTGCAGGCTATCGGTGTCAACTTTTTCTCTACGTGAGTGTGTCGCACATGCAAAGGTGACTAGTCTGCCGGGCGACTTGCTACAAAACTGTGGCATCAAGTCACACAGAGCGCTCTCGCCGATATTGGAGCGAATGGGCGGATGATCGGATACCGCTGGTATTGCAATGGGGGAATGGGCAGGATGCTTCGGATGAATGGTCGTTCGGGGAGTTGAAGTAGAATAGATGGCCACCGAGTTTCCACACGAAAACTCACCGGCAACCAAGGCGCCAAGTAGACGAGGGACCGGGACGATTGTAGAGATCAACAATAAATAAGGGAAGCCTCAAGTGGGCATCAAAACCATGGCTTCAAGGTATGGCCCCGACCATACCCCAAGCAGTGTCCGTTCTCGCAGTGCTGAGTGGTTTGCTTTTCGTATTCAGTTTCACTGCGCCCGACAGCCAGCGCGCTAGCTTCGGTTGTTTGTTCCCGTCAAGAATTCCGGTGTCCCATTGCGTCTTGCTGCGAAGGAAGCACGCTGGCGCGCGCGCGCGCTCGGTCGCAGAATTTGCACAACGATAAACTTAATTAAACATTTAGCTAATTTATCGAGCGAACGGTGTGCCAGCTGGAAGCGAACCGCACGATAGTGACGGATGCCTTTACCTTCTCGCTCTACATAGACGTATGTAGTCTCCTGCGGGATAATCGCCAACGAACAGATAGCGGTACGATTCGATCGAGTCTGTGCGAAAGCTTACCATTGCTTTGCATAACGCGCCCAACCGGGGCCCAAGGTTTTCGGGCATTCAGCCACATTGCCCGTGGGATCGACGAGGGTGTAATTCGCTTCTGTTTGCTTTGTTTGCCTTCATCTCCTTCCGTAGTGATTTAATTTTCTACACGGTTTGACGGGATGGAACGGAAAATGAAGAAAAAAAAAAAAACAGCGCTGCATAGGACAGGAACTGCAACACCGGATTGAGTTAATTTGATGGATATCCGCTGCACACGGGTTTTATTGGTGTTACTCGGGAACAAATGGGAGTTTTCCGTCGTGAAGTTTGTTTTTCTTTTTGCTGTGGCGCTGCTAATCAGATCGATTGGATTGGCGTTTAATGACTGGAAAATTGCTCGAAAAGAAATGCAATGAAATACCGGTGGGGACGGCCGTAAAGAATCGCACAAAAAATGAAAAGAAAAACAGCCATTAGGGAGCTTATAGCAAGCTGAAGTATTAAGTAGCTTATACGCAAAAGTTAGAGCTGGAAAATGGGGCTGTGTTTGCTAGAGTTCGGAAAAGTTAGTAACAGGAGATAATTGTACAACCAGATGTTAATCAAGCTTCCCTCCTCGTCTCTGGCTCCACAACCTCTGTAGGTCTTGGCCTGCTATTTCTAGCTTGCTATGACTTGGTTTTACCCGTACCTGGATAGTCACTCCTGCGTACGCGGGGTGGCGGTCCGGACGGGATTCGAACCCCGGTCCTGCCGTGTGGAGACCGGCACAGTAATCGGCAATTACAACCCCAAGATCAAAGCTGTTGTTAATTGTGTTGTCCAAGAAAATCCTAGCAGAACACCCACACACCCATAGCATTACAGGGTGCGTTTTGAGTGTAAAACTGACAGGGTTTGTGAAGGGAAGACGTCCATATTACAGGCAGAGTATATTAGAACTATCAGCAAGTCTTCTGCTTCGGAACCTCCAGCTCCTGCTACATGATGCAGTTTGTATTAATGAAAGAGCGCTCGGTGTCTTATTCAAGTGCGCTCCATGCAAAATAATCGTAGCGGTGTAGGTGTTGAAAATTGCCGACGTTCAACGAGGAAGACCTAGCGTTGTTCTAGACACTTTCAGACAACTGCCTTATATATGGCCTGCCATCAGCAACAAAACCCTCGCACCTCAGCCTCGGTATCGTATCGACGCGCAGCACAGTGCACGAAAGTATCAACCTATCGACCGGGGGAAAAATTTGGGCCACAGCTTTGTTTACCCTACCGATTGGGTGCCTAATAGAGACGAGATGTCGACAAACCGACCAGCTAAGGGCAATGCTTCCGGTTGTTTCGACCCGGGACGGGATGCAAATGCATCGCGGTGGTCTGCTGCTACCCATCCCGTGGTGCTCCGCTGGTCTTTGTTTATGTTTCGCGTCACCCAAACAGCTCGAACGGTTGCGAACTTTTCGTACAGGCAGCGTCTGCTGGAGACTTCTTGCAAGCAAGCTTGCCCGCCGTGATGCGGTGGACCGTCAGCGCGTACCAT
Source organism: Anopheles maculatus (assembly GCA_002091835.1). Taxonomy (NCBI): domain Eukaryota; kingdom Metazoa; phylum Arthropoda; class Insecta; order Diptera; family Culicidae; genus Anopheles; species Anopheles maculatus. Next base: position 55,565 of record KZ062536.1, on the reverse strand, counting down.
TCAGTTTGACTTTCTGTTTGTTTTCGGTTCGCAACTTTGCTGTCCAAAGGTGTCTCGAACCGGTGGCAGATATAGCAGGCAGCTAGCACGTGTAACGCCCTTGAACAAAGTTGCTATGGTGGGATGCTTGGTGTGTGTTTGTGTATGTGTGTGTGTGTAGAATTCAGATCCAACTACAATAAAGAGTAAAAGGTAAAGTACACGGCACATTGGTAGGTGTCTGATTTCTGAGTACTACGTTGGCTGCGTTAGTCTTGGCAAGTGGTAAGGAAAGATCTTTCCCATTAAGACATGCTTCTACTCCCGTTTTCTTGGCACTACACAACCTCGCGCGATGTTGGTCTGTTCCATGGTTGGCGTGCCTTTACTTGTTTTTTAGCCCAGTTTTTGCTGCGTACGGGAAGCTGGTCCTATTCGAATTCCGGTTCTGTCGCGAGACTTTACACATCCTTAGACTGGCATCTAGATGTGCCGCTCATGATGGAGACATAGTGGATACCTACAAATATTCATAAGATATTAGACACTGTAAATATGAATATCTGTACACCTAGCTTAGTTTACCGTAGACACCGTCACCGAACAATGTGTAAACTATCCCAATCTCACCCTGCCGAAAATGCCGGACCGGTTAGGATTAGTTCATTAAGTTTATGAAACTTTGCCAAAATGATCCCTTCGAGCGTTACTGTATAGTAAGAGCCGGCGGAACCTTCGCCCAACAGTCGCGCTATACCTTGTATGTCACGACCCTGTTAGATGTACTGTTTGCATACGTTCCTTTTCGTTTCGTTCACAGCACAAAAGCGTTCACCGGGGTGCCGTTTGCTACAATGACGGCAAAACAATGGTAACCATTCATTGAATGGGGGTTTTACGCGTGATGCTGGGCTAAGTGTGAATAAACAAGCCGGCTAACCGTCCCGTCTCGACCGTTTGCTGCTGTTTCTCACCTCTGCTTTGAGTGGGTATGTGTGTAAATTGGAGTTTTTGTGCCTAACTGCAGCGAACGTTCCAGTGCGATTATTTGCTTTTCCCTGGTTCGCAATACGTACAGGAACGAGCGCTTGGCAGCAGCAACCCCAACACCACCATCATCGCCATAGATTAATTTTTCATTCTATACACGCGTGCTTCACCGCCCCCGTCAGTAGCGGATCCGGTGACGTACACGCGCCGTGGCTGTTTGATTGAAGGTGAGGATGTGCTCGTATTAATGGGCGAGACAAGATGCGAAAAACCCGCACATTCCATCCCGTGTCAGCTGGTTGACAGAACATTTGACAACGGCGCAGCCCAGAACATCGGGCGTAGCTTTCCCACACGGCCCGGCCTGATGCTTTTCCCCGCTGTTTATGGATACAGCAAGAAGAGCAACAACAAAAAGGAAAAGCAATCGTAGCAAAACAAAACAAAGGAAAGTTAAGTTATTAAATGTTAAAGAAAGCCGGCATATTGAAGCCGCGTGTACCGCTGTTTTAATCGTCTTCGCGTCCCGCGACCTTCATTCATTCACAATCAGCGAAATGGAAAGCAATTATTATTTCTTTCGTCCCCCGCCCCGTATCGTTGCTGTATTTCGGGAAATAAATATTCATCAACTACCTGGCGCTTTCCGAGGTCCTCCCCCCCCCCCCCCCCCCCCCGCGCGCCCCCCCTCCGGGGGCAAGATCTCGCACACGGAGAAATTTTGTGTAAGCCACAAATGCGATTTTCCCTGCTCCAAAATCCGCCATTCTATTACAATCCAGGTCTTGTGTTTGTGTGAGTGCGTGTGAGTTTGTATGCCGCTACAGTATAGCGGAGCAAAATGGCAAACACTGTGAAATGAGTACAACGGGCACAACAATTAACTCAATCGCTTTGATGAATTGCTAAATTATCGGTTCAAGAGTCAATACGGCAGCCAAGGTTGAATGTGTAGCGAAATGTCAAACGTACATATACAAATTAACAGTGTGTTTATGTATATGCGATAACCAGTCTTTATGAAGTCTTAAGTACTGATATTAGCAAGCCATCATCAACAAGTTTAATATTACTTCTAATATGACTTCCAGTTATCAGAATAGCTTCAATATTTTTGTTATTAATAGAGAACGGCCTGGTATAGACTCCCCAGTTGATATCCCAAGCATAGCTTTAGTATTCTGGAAGTCCTGGAATTACTTTGTTCAAAATATCTAATGATACTGAAAAGAATTATATGATTCTACAACACAGCTAAGACCTTCAATGACCTAAATATAACTAAACGAATGCTTCAGGCTTTTGAGCCCTATCGGACTCGAATGTCGGCAAGTCATCGTCAAAAAGTTTAATATTGGTATGAAGATTTTCAAGTCAACATCCGGTGTTGACTCGGTACGGTAGAATTATTCTTCAAAGAATTGAGGACGTTAACAAGGCTTCCGATGGTTTCATATGACTTCCAGATATCCACCAGCTTTCAGATATCCATTGTATATCTTCAATAATTTTGATATTGATAAACAATAGCCGTTGGGGCGGTCCGGTGGTGTATACGATAGCGGCGCCGGTCTTCACACGGCAGGACCGGGGTTCGAATCCCGGCGGACCGCCTCCCCGTACGCAGGACTGACTATTCAGCTACGGGTCTAACTAAGTCACAGAAAGCTAGCAATTTCAAGCAGGCCAAAACCTACAGAGGTTGTAGTGCCAGAAAAGAAGAAGAGAAACAATAGCCTAACATAAATTCTCCAATTGATTTCCCATGCCTAGATGGAGTGAGTACACAGCCAACAATTCAAGGTCCCCATATAATAAAACGAGCTCTTCCGCCTTATCAGACCTATCAGAATGTATAACTCTGATATCAGCAAGCCATCATAAAAAAGTTTAATATTTCTATGTAGATTTTCAAGTCAACATCCGGTGTTGACTCGGGTTCGTTACGAACGAATTGAGAACGCTGACTAGGTTTTCGGTGTCTACATATTGCCTCCCAATTTTCAGCGTCCCCTTAAAGCACGAATTACGCTGATATCGGTGATTCATCTGCAATGCAAATAGCTTGTGTAGATGCTCGCGTAGATATTCTATGTATAGATATGTTAACAAAACGAAGAAATTGCTTCTCAAAAGAATTGCGCGATTCCACAGCGAAGAATCCAAGGTTTACCAATACAATAGAGCGAGTCTTTCAACCTTATGAGACCAATTAAAATATATCTTTGATATCAGCAAGCCATCCAGAGATATCTTTAAAGGATACACATCCTATTGGTCTTTAAAGAATCGAGTAAGCTACCAAGATTTACGGAGCCTCCAATACAAACGGCTTTAAGTGTTCGATACAAACAAGGTATTCAGCTTTATCATCGTGTACGTGTACCACACTCGTACGGAACTGCACTGCACAGCGACTTCCAAATTTAGGGCAAGTGCCTTCAAAGTTTCCCTACTCACCCTGCTGACACCACTCACCATCACGGCTGACCTTTAGGCGTACCGTCGTCGTTCAGCAGCGACTGCCAGGATGCAGGAAGTGTGTCTACTTTATAATCGAGTGTATCGTTTGCGCCCGCTTTCCCACCAGACAGGACGGTTCCCGTACACTGCCGGCGGTTTTCGGTTTCGGTTTGAATGCTGTCGACGCCATTTTCCCCCCTAACCATGCCAGCCAGGGGGATAACCGATACGGTACCGTGTATCGGATTCCGGCTTGATTCGATTGATTTCGCTCGATTGTGCTATGAATAATGCATTGCAGACAGACGAATTAGTACATCGACCACACACGCAAACAAACGTACCAACACACATATACACGAGCGTAGGTGAATGAACGAATTGTAAGGAGTTAACCCATCAGGCAGTAACAATACCTGACACGGTATCTCGCTTTCGGTGCTCCACTGTTTTCGGATCTCTTTCTTAGTTTTTT
>KZ062536.1:0-51401 GCA_002091835.1 Anopheles maculatus | reverse complement strand
CGCGAGACTTTACACATCCTTAGACTGGCATCTAGATGTGCCGCTCATGATGGAGACATAGTGGATACCTACAAATATTCATAAGATATTAGACACTGTAAATATGAATATCTGTACACCTAGCTTAGTTTACCGTAGACACCGTCACCGAACAATGTGTAAACTATCCCAATCTCACCCTGCCGAAAATGCCGGACCGGTTAGGATTAGTTCATTAAGTTTATGAAACTTTGCCAAAATGATCCCTTCGAGCGTTACTGTATAGTAAGAGCCGGCGGAACCTTCGCCCAACAGTCGCGCTATACCTTGTATGTCACGACCCTGTTAGATGTACTGTTTGCATACGTTCCTTTTCGTTTCGTTCACAGCACAAACGCGTTCACCGGGGTGCCGTTTGCTACAATGACGGCAAAACAATGGTAACCATTCATTGAATGGGGGTTTTACGCGTGATGCTGGGCTAAGTGTGAATAAACAAGCCGGCTAACCGTCCCGTCTCGACCGTTTGCTGCTGTTTCTCACCTCTGCTTTGAGTGGGTATGTGTGTAAATTGGAGTTTTTGTGCCTAACTGCAGCGAACGTTCCAGTGCGATTATTAGCTTTTCCCTGGTTCGCAATACGTACAGGAACGAGCGCTTGGCAGCAGCAACCCCAACACCACCATCATCGCCATAGATTAATTTTTCATTCTATACACGCGTGCTTCACCGCCCCCGTCAGTAGCGGATCCGGTGACGTACACGCGCCGTGGCTGTTTGATTGAAGGTGAGGATGTGCTCGTATTAATGGGCGAGACAAGATGCGAAAAACCCGCACATTCCATCCCGTGTCAGCTGGTTGACAGAACATTTGACAACGGCGCAGCCCAGAACATCGGGCGTAGCTTTCCCACACGGCCCGGCCTGATGCTTTTCCCCGCTGTTTATGGATACAGCAAGAAGAGCAACAACAAAAAGGAAAAGCAATCGTAGCAAAACAAAACAAAGGAAAGTTAAGTTATTAAATGTTAAAGAAAGCCGGCATATTGAAGCCGCGTGTACCGCTGTTTTAATCGTCTTCGCGTCCCGCGACCTTCATTCATTCACAATCAGCGAAATGGAAAGCAATTATTATTTCTTTCGTCCCCCGCCCCGTATCGTTGCTGTATTTCGGGAAATAAATATTCATCAACTACCTGGCGCTTTCCGAGGTCCTCCCCCCCCCCCCCCCCTCCGGGGGCAAGATCTCGCACACGGAGAAATTTTGTGTAAGCCACAAATGCGATTTTCCCTGCTCCAAAATCCGCCATTCTATTACAATCCAGGTCTTGTGTTTGTGTGAGTGCGTGTGAGTTTGTATGCCGCTACAGTATAGCGGAGCAAAATGGCAAACACTGTGAAATGAGTACAACGGGCACAACAATTAACTCAATCGCTTTGATGAATTGCTAAATTATCGGTTCAAGAGTCAATACGGCAGCCAAGGTTGAATGTGTAGCGAAATGTCAAACGTACATATACAAATTAACAGTGTGTTTATGTATATGCGATAACCAGTCTTTATGAAGTCTTAAGTACTGATATTAGCAAGCCATCATCAACAAGTTTAATATTACTTCTAATATGACTTCCAGTTATCAGAATAGCTTCAATATTTTTGTTATTAATAGAGAACGGCCTGGTATAGACTCCCCAGTTGATATCCCAAGCATAGCTTTAGTATTCTGGAAGTCCTGGAATTACTTTGTTCAAAATATCTAATGATACTGAAAAGAATTATATGATTCTACAACACAGCTAAGACCTTCAATGACCTAAATATAACTAAACGAATGCTTCAGGCTTTTGAGCCCTATCGGACTCGAATGTCGGCAAGTCATCGTCAAAAAGTTTAATATTGGTATGAAGATTTTCAAGTCAACATCCGGTGTTGACTCGGTACGGTAGAATTATTCTTCAAAGAATTGAGGACGTTAACAAGGCTTCCGATGGTTTCATATGACTTCCAGATATCCACCAGCTTTCAGATATCCATTGTATATCTTCAATAATTTTGATATTGATAAACAATAGCCGTTGGGGCGGTCCGGTGGTGTATACGATAGCGGCGCCGGTCTTCACACGGCAGGACCGGGGTTCGAATCCCGGCGGACCGCCTCCCCGTACGCAGGACTGACTATTCAGCTACGGGTCTAACTAAGTCACAGAAAGCTAGCAATTTCAAGCAGGCCAAAACCTACAGAGGTTGTAGTGCCAGAAAAGAAGAAGAGAAACAATAGCCTAACATAAATTCTCCAATTGATTTCCCATGCCTAGATGGAGTGAGTACACAGCCAACAATTCAAGGTCCCCATATAATAAAACGAGCTCTTCCGCCTTATCAGACCTATCAGAATGTATAACTCTGATATCAGCAAGCCATCATAAAAAAGTTTAATATTTCTATGTAGATTTTCAAGTCAACATCCGGTGTTGACTCGGGTTCGTTACGAACGAATTGAGAACGCTGACTAGGTTTTCGGTGTCTACATATTGCCTCCCAATTTTCAGCGTCCCCTTAAAGCACGAATTACGCTGATATCGGTGATTCATCTGCAATGCAAATAGCTTGTGTAGATGCTCGCGTAGATATTCTATGTATAGATATGTTAACAAAACGAAGAAATTGCTTCTCAAAAGAATTGCGCGATTCCACAGCGAAGAATCCAAGGTTTACCAATACAATAGAGCGAGTCTTTCAACCTTATGAGACCAATTAAAATATATCTTTGATATCAGCAAGCCATCCAGAGATATCTTTAAAGGATACACATCCTATTGGTCTTTAAAGAATCGAGTAAGCTACCAAGATTTACGGAGCCTCCAATACAAACGGCTTTAAGTGTTCGATACAAACAAGGTATTCAGCTTTATCATCGTGTACGTGTACCACACTCGTACGGAACTGCACTGCACAGCGACTTCCAAATTTAGGGCAAGTGCCTTCAAAGTTTCCCTACTCACCCTGCTGACACCACTCACCATCACGGCTGACCTTTAGGCGTACCGTCGTCGTTCAGCAGCGACTGCCAGGATGCAGGAAGTGTGTCTACTTTATAATCGAGTGTATCGTTTGCGCCCGCTTTCCCACCAGACAGGACGGTTCCCGTACACTGCCGGCGGTTTTCGGTTTCGGTTTGAATGCTGTCGACGCCATTTTCCCCCCTAACCATGCCAGCCAGGGGGATAACCGATACGGTACCGTGTATCGGATTCCGGCTTGATTCGATTGATTTCGCTCGATTGTGCTATGAATAATGCATTGCAGACAGACGAATTAGTACATCGACCACACACGCAAACAAACGTACCAACACACATATACACGAGCGTAGGTGAATGAACGAATTGTAAGGAGTTAACCCATCAGGCAGTAACAATACCTGACACGGTATCTCGCTTTCGGTGCTCCACTGTTTTCGGATCTCTTTCTTAGTTTTTTTTTATTATTTTGTTATTTGCGTATTTCCGCCTTTTCTGCTTTCACTCATCCGTACCTCGGCTACACACGCACACACACATACATTTTCGCCAACTAGGCAAGCGCCAACCGTCGGTATCGTTCCGAATCGGAATCTATTTATAAGACAATTTACCACGCGGTCACAGCACGGACTATTTGATATGTGAGCCTGTGACGATGTGTATGTGTGTGTGTGTGTGTTCGTCTGTTTCTGCCAACAGTTCGCTGCAGCGTATCACCTGTACCCCGGCTGTTAGTACCGGGATTGGAAGGCGAACAAAAATCAATAGCCACTGGTTGACATCTTCCAAAAATCTAGATCTAATGGCAAGGTCACAGCACGCCCCGTGAACACTCGGGACCGATGGGAGATATGGTGATGGATAATTAAGCTGTGCACAGGTCGTCCATAAATTTTACCGGTTCCGGGGGTTCCGTGAAATGGTACACCGACAAACTTTGGCCTAACTCGATTACCGCGGTCATCGGACACACAAAAACACATACATACACCAGAGTTCGTTCAAGTGTTCAACGAAACATGCTTCCGCGCGGTATTTTAATATTTAAATCGGTGCTCCCGGTTCCCTGCACCCACCCCGAAGTTGCCCGTGCAGTGTAATGCTTGATGCTAGTGCCCAGTGAACAGAAACGTTTTTCAATCCAATTTTACATTAAAGTTCGTAGCAGACGGAGCCTGCGGCTAGTACTACTACGGGAATGATACTGCTGGGTATGTATGCATGCAGCACCTTGTCACCGTGGGTCCTCGGTCCTAACGCTTTTTTGAGTGCTTTGATCGTAGGCGCCGTCTGCAGGACGATTGTTTGCGGCTCGTGTTTGCCCAATTTGTGCCCAGAGCGCGGATGGTAGGTGATAGAAGAGATTTTAGTTGATAGATAGCTGCTATTGCCATGCAAAGGTAGGACACAAAAGGACACATTCAGCGAGACATAAACACACACATACACACAAACATACACACAGAACAAGAACATCTATACATACACGCACGTATCACCAACAGGCCGATTCCCTTTACTCTCCTACCTCGTAGCTGATCCTTTTTTTCGCAGTACCGATCTTGTCCGGCCCCAGTTTAACACTTGAGTTCTTGATAAAGGAAACCAATACACGGCCAGGTGAACCATACACCACAAAACGGTCTCTGTTATGCATCGGCTTCCGTGCCTTCCGAAACTTCCAAAATCAGCTTCCTGCCCAACGCTCCACTCCGGTCCGTTTCACTTAGCACATTGAAAAAAAAAACACACACGACAATCAAACACATACACATAGACACACGCGCCCGCCCTCCTACACACATCTCTCATGCAGGCTCCGACAGGTACACCGAAACCGTACACACCAGCGCAATAAACACACTAGCAAATGTAGCGACACAGCCCAGTTCCGCTGTGTTCCCGAATCCGATTTTCGAACGTACCAAACAAGAACCAACACCTACAGCGTCCAAACCCGAACACAAAGCATTAACGACGCCTTGTGCATCCGAACATGACTGAACGTTTTTTTCGCTGTGCCGCTGTACAAAGCTTGCAGCTCCTTACAACCGAAAACCTGCTGCTGCTGTTGAAGCTTCTCTCTTCCACCCACACATAGACACACGGACGGGTACGCTCGCAGGCCTGATTGTGAACGCTAGCTCTCGAGCCATTTGGCAACCTTCGTACACCTTGACCTGATATCTATTTTAGCCTCCCCACAGAAACGCAAAAAAACCACAATTCGCTTGTACTCGGATGCAATGGCCACCATTATTCAGGAATATTTGGGCAGGCAATGGAAACAGCAAACAGCGGTGAGGGCGGGGGGGTGGGGGTGGAGGGTTTAATCGTAGTGATAAAAAAAATACAACAGAACGCACCTGCAATTACGATAACTATTGTCGTCGTAGTCGTTGCCGCACGGTGTGGCGGTGAACCCGAGGCAACAACAGCAACGACAACAATAACTAAAAAAACAATAACAACAATAGCACTGCCACTAGCGAAAAATACATGTGTATGCGTCTGGTACGTACGGAATACTAATACCGGAAAGTTTTGGTGTGCACCGGTTCGCAAGATCGGCCCAATACGAGCAGCCGTTCATCTGGTTCGTGTCGGGCGGTGTTCATTATCCACGATTAAGCCGCCTTTACACGATGCGTGATTTGTTTGGCAGTTTTTTTTTTTTTTGGGGTGTAATTTTAACCAAAACACCATTCGCGACTATCATTCCAAAATGGTGGGTTTCTTACGGGTTTTGCCGACCCGGTACTCGCAGCGTTGCCGCAGTAGCGTTTACACGTACCCAAGATAACGTTTACACGTAACTAACAATCGTGGCGTAAACTGCTGTGCCAAAAATGGAAGGATCATTCTTATAGACACGCAATCTCCAAACATCTTGCATGCAATTTTTTGCTGACAAGTTCGAAATGCTGGTGGGATTAATTGAATTAAAATGTTGCTATAACTTTTAACCTGATGCTTGACGCATACGGCAAACACCAACCTTGAACTCTCTGAATTTTCAATCGTTGCTCTAGGTTTTGGTAACATAAATTGGGTAAATGACTCGAGAAGGCCGCTTTTGGCCTATTTCGGGCGAGGCTTTCTTTTGGGCTGAGAAACCAATAAAGCCCCCAAAACCTATGCTTTGTAGGTTATTGTTCTTAAATATTCATTACAATCACTATGATGGTCAGTAATTGTAACGAAAGAAAAATAAAGCTACCAAAATGTAAACAATATATCAGTTTGACAGCAAAATGCCCGGCAAAACGGAATATGAATTGAGCATGACGAATTCAGTTTTTTCAAACCGGCATTCATCTGTCAAACCAGATTTGACAGAAAAATGCCAGAAGCGATTCCCGAAAAAAAACCCCTCGTCTAATAACCGCATTACTGTTATTAGCTAGAGAGGAGAAAAAAAAATCATAATAAACGCTCCTCAGCCGTGTAAAGTAGGCTTCATCCGTGTTCATTACACGACGACTGGCCGAATGGGATTCTTTAGTAAGTTTTGGTCGTGTTTTTCCTTCTACCCTGTAACATCGTGCCGAGTGTGGGACGTAACCGGTTCACGACTCGGCCAGGACTCTGCGTTACTCACGCCACCTATATTACGCAACACGTCCCGTGCTCGTACGCTCTCGCACCCGCTCGCCAACCGGTAAACGGGCCGAACATTGCTACCCCGAAACGTCCCGAACGAACGAACCCAAAACAACGAGAGCGAAATACGGAGAGTATCAAACGATAGGGATGATTTAGTAACTCGGGACAGGTCGGCAAAATGGAGCGAAACAAACGCGAAACGAACGGTTTCATTCATATTTTTTCCATCGAAACAAGTGTCCCGATTGTGGGACGGTAAAGAAAAAACAAAACACCCGCGATGGGATTTGTTACACCCTTCTTGCTTTTTTTTTTTGGGTTTCCTATCACGCTCACTTTCTCGCACTTTCTTTCCCTCTCGCAGCCGCTTTTGTTCACCTTCTCGCAGCACTAATTGGATTTAAGTTTTTTCTTAGCCGCTTCACACTGTCTCGAACCAGAACGAGTGCAACGAAACGTGATCATACCAGATTAGATACAGTGCTTTGAGATGAATCATACCGCTTTGAGACTACTTTAATGCTTTGAGATGACAATCATACCGCAACAACAAAAAAAACAAGTGTGACAAAACGAAAGCGACGAAGAATTTTATATCCAATAGCTTAAGTGCTATAAAAATTGAAGCGGACCTATATTTATGATACAGTTGCAATCAGTTAATGGCACACCCGATGCTTCGGCTAGTCATTTATTATGCTACGCTGCTCGAAAGGCGAATATTTTGTCTAGCGAATTGCATACTTCACTGCAAACGTTGGTTCTTGTGCTTAAGTAGCTCTGGTAGCACACACGCCTCCGAACAAGAGGGCGAGAAATGCTATCGCAGTCATTAAAAGTCTACGCTACCGTACTCCAATCACGGACACAAATGACGCAATGACGCTGCAATTTCTTAGGCTTAATTGTAGCACTTTTGTCCACGCAAAAAAAATGCACCAACAATAGAAATTTTCTCAACACAGGTCATAAAACCTGCAACCTTTAATATTGGTTTAAACGAATAGAGCAATGGTTGCAAAAGAAAAAAAAACATAGAAAAGAAAACGTTTAGTAATATATCCAACACTTTGTTTGGGTAGTACACTTACCTTAACGCTGGTTGGCTGCTGCTTGATGGCTGCTGTGAAGCTCTTACAATTACTTATTATTGGGTACAAACAAAAACAAAACAAAACCCCCCTGGACCGATGTACTTTGACAATGTAACAAAACGATCGTGATCAAACCAGCGATTTTCCTTATCCAGTAAACAAACACGTTCATACTCACTCAGACCTGGAACGAAACGGAAAAGGTAGGGTGGGGAAGAATTAGTTGAAATTTTCATCATTGATCGTAGCAACAACTGACAATTGAACATAAGCTTGGCAGACGAGCGGCTAAGTGTATGGACGGTTATTCAGCAAAATCGGGTTTGCTTTATGCATGATGCTTTGGTTAAGCGTTAACACAAGTGAAGCGTTTCATTACGAACATTGCTTCCTCCTGGATGTATGCAAGCTGCCAATCGTTGCGTGTTCTCTACGCATTCTTTGTTCGACAAAGCCGCAAAGCAACGAACTGCTGGCAGTGGTATTACTTACTTGCATCTAAGTCACACAGTCACCACCTGGCACCTATAGCAGTTGTAGTGCCGAAAGGAAGAGTAAAAAAAACATCCGTTCGTATATGGTAAGCGAACGGCCGAAGGCAAAACGCCCGAACGCACGAACGTCCGAACGCACGAACGGTTACGGACGCGTCCGAAGGTACCAACTGCCGAGCGTGAACCGAAAACGCGCGTGTCGCTATCATCGGACCGTGTGCTAGTGCGCAACAGCGCTCGGTAGTGGCTCCGAGTCCAGCCCGGTATAGATGTACCAGCGTGAACCGAAAACGCGCGTGTCGCTATCATCGGACCGTGTGCTCGTGCGCAACACCGCTCGGTAGTGGCCCCGGCTCCAGCCCGGTATAGATGTACCAGCCAATGCACACGCGATGCACCCGGCGCATCGCAATGCGCCGTTCAGATGTGTTTGTTCGCCGCTGCAAGATAGACGTGGCTATGGGATGCTGTTTCCGACCCAAACCCGAACGGCGGCCGGGATTTCGTGTCCTTTACCAATGTTCAAGTCTTTCGTCCCATAAAAACGAAAGGGAAGCCATAAATAGGCGCGGTACTAAGGACCGATACGATGCGTGTTTGCAAAAACACCAAGAAAACATTCACTCAGACACACGTGCACGTGCAAGGTTAGGGAATGTTCTGCCATTTTTTTTTTTTTTGCAGAAATAGACATGAAACAAGGTTGGTGTAGTGGGGGTGTGTAAGGAAAGGGGAAACAATTGGAAGTGGCAAAATTGTGACGTTTCCGCACACTCACATTCTGGCCGCGCTGGAAGGTCCTGGACCGGAACCATCCGCACCGACGCCCCGCTCGTTATCGACGACGGTCCTAGCGAACTGTACGCGACAACCGAGACGAGCCAAGTTGAGCAATCTAGAATTGGGGAGAAAGAGAAAGAAAGAGAGAGAGAGAGAGAGAGAGAGAGAGAGAGAGAGAGAGAGAGAGAGCGAAAGAGAACAGTGCGTCAGTATGCGGTACCTGAACCAGAGCTATCTTGGTTCTCGCAGTATGAGGGCGGAAGTACGGGGTAGGCCAGAGGGTTCAAGAATCCTCGTGACTCGTGAAAGATAGTCGAAGTAGTGCAGCGCACCACACGGACACGACAATGTACGCAGCCCAACCAGAATTGTGAAGCCTGCCAACTGCGGCAACACTGTGTTTAACACACTGTTCGAATTAAGGACAACACCACCATTCGCACAGAGCTACAATTTGCGTACCACCATCAGGTGCATTGAACCAATCGTTGGTAAACACGATGCTCCAGCATTTTCGCGTTTCACGCTACGGAAGGTGATGAACAAACGTTTACGAAGGCTCTTGAGAAGGCATAAACGACAGTACCCGGGCAAACTGGCACACACCGTAGCCAGGTACGGGTAATTGGATCAAACCAACTAGACGCATGCACCAAGAAAAGCGATACCACTCAGCCCCGCTCACCAGTAGTGGACTGAAGAAATGGTACAAAAACTAAACCAAAAAAAAACTAGAGATAGTAGCTACACCATACGTAGGACAGTGTGAACGCTGCGAAGTGTGAGAAGCCACCCGGATTGCTGGACAAATTGGATTTTGGCGGGCGTCATTTGAGGCTTCCAAAATACACACAACAACATCCGGTACGATATGCAAGCGTGTTATCGACACGCGCCACACGTGCACGGACTGGTTCACGACACTAGCACACATGGACACACGATAGTACACGGTGCGATGAATGTTTTCCAGAAAAATTGTTGTTTTTTCCCATTTATTTATAAAGGTTTTGGGTCTTAGAGACCTCATTCGCCTCTTATCCCGAAAAATTGTTGCCAGAGTTGCTGTATTGGTGCAGCCTTTAAGTTTGTTCCAATTTCTAGTCTAGCGCAACCAACAAGATATCTCCAGGTGTCCTGCCGAGTGTTGTGGATGTTCGTTTCTTGAAAGTTAAACGATCTGGTATCGCCCTATTTTCTACCGACAACGACAATCAGCTCTACGCTCATCAGCTTCACATCCAAAACTCCAGAATCTCCGGATCTTCATCGCTTCACATCAAAGCGTGCTCTAGAAAGCCCGAGATGGGCAACACTTTTCAGATACTACAACTCACCCTGCCTCAGCGTTCTCCAGCTCGTCCTCCAGCTCATCCTCCGTCTCGTCGCCCGTCAGATCGTTATCGGTCAGCTCTGGCACGGCCAGTGAAGCCATCGGACGGTTCTCGCTGTCCTCTCCGCCGCCGGCGGTCCCACCAGTGCCGGACCCCATCGCCTGCGCTTCCTCCGTCGGCGTTGGCATCCCGAACGAGCGTTCAGACCTCGCGGTTCCTACCCCGTTACTGCCCCCGATAGTGAGGCTGCTGCCGCCACTAATGCTGGCGCCCCCGTTTGCGTTACCGGTGGACGAGCTACGGCTGCGCGGTCCCGGTCCTAGATCGAGCAGCGTCTGAAAGATGTCGACCGACGCGGGCACTAATCGGATTACGGTTGAGCCGGGTGCGCTGGAGCTGCTGCCGACGGTCGAGGTCGGCGAAACCCGATCGGTACCGGGCACGGCCGGACTCTTGCCACGCTTCCCACCGACCGGTTTCCTGCCCGCCGACGACACTTTCGAGCTTTTGGGCTGGGCCGGGGCCGCAATGCTGGCAAAGTCGAACGGCGATACGGGCAACGGCAGCTGCTTGGGGCGTCGCGGTCCGGTTGGTCGGTTGGCCGCCGGTCCCGAGCGGTCGCTAGCGTTGTCGTCGTCGTCGTCGTCGTCAGCGTAGTTGTCGTACTCGAACTCGTCCGAGGAAGCGGTCGAGATGGCAACGGACCACGACCGCCACGAGATTGGCGATGGTGAGGGTGAGAGCAGTGACGATGGTACGACCGGTGGTGGCGTTAGTACGGGCGAACCCAAGCTGCAAGATCGAACAGAATCGAAGCACAAACACGCGCACAACACGTCAACGCACACACGCAAAGCACACGACACCGATCACGACACGCAACGAAAGTACAGGACACAACCACACGGAGCACACACGGAAATGCGTTAGAAATTGGTATAGGCACGTTCTGTTGTAGTGTCACTCTCCCTCTCTCTCTCCCTCCCTCTCTCTCTCTGTCTCTCTCTCTCTCTCTCTCTTCTTCCTCTCTCTCACCTTTCCAGTGTCTCTTATCACCTCTACTACTGTCTAGTTCGTTCGCACACTCTATCTCTACATGGTAAAAGGAAGAATTTGTACGGCTTATGAGCTGACGACCATCACTCCATCTCCTCCACATTTTCCTGCCCAGCCATCCTCGCTGCCGGGCTCATTCTAGCCGGACGTACACGGTTCAAGCGAATCTCTACAAAGCTTTGGGGGGGTAGGCGCACGAGGAGCTAGCTCGCGGGGCAATATAGGCATGGGACGGTCTGGGTGCATCGGTAATGTACAGACTATAACGCGCAGCAATACATAGCAAATGGTGACGATCATGGCAAACACTATGAACACCAACAAACATATGCACGCCATGATGGAACGGGGGGAAAGGATCCTGATTGTTGCAGGTTGATATATAGGTGAGGATCGCACGATAAGGGATCGTAACGGAGGGTCGTACGGAAGCTTCTAGCAGTTGAACCGAGCCGTCTGACGACGGGCAAACACTGAGCCAGCTTAGGCAATAGTAGACACAGTAGTCTGAGGGTGCGAGTCGGCAAGAGTATGTGGGTTTATGGATGGCAAACGCCAGAAGTTTGTTTGCTGCTGTTGGATTGCGATTGGTTGCTTGAAGGCTGGCGGTAGTTGTCACGTACCGAAACGCAAAACCACTCGCACTCAATGTGTAGTGCCAAAAACCCGCACGCACACACACACACACGCACTCGGTATACTTAGTCACACTTCAAACTTCAAAGGTTGTACCCAGTCGGGACGGTGCGAAACCAAACACTTGGTGAAGTAAACGTTGGCACTAGTGCACCAGTCGGGATACGGGAGCGAAGTTGTCAAAACTGAACTGACAAGCTTGATGGCTGCGAACCGATTGACTGGGCGACCGTGGCGCGAATTATCACGTTAACTCCCGTCCCTGTACTGTTTCGCCGATCCTGCAGCAACATCCCCGCCGGACCGTACCGCAACCAACCTTAGATGGCTTCGGGGCTGCAGTACGGGTCCACTGCTTCAAAAGTAGACTGCACTCCACCCCATCCCTCCTTCCTCACACACTCCAGGACACACTAAGACGAAGCGAAACCGGTGCGCTTCAACCTTTTGCCCGGAGCGAACGAAAAAGACAACTCTATACCCTGTCACACACGCACCGAGGATTGCATAGATGTAGGCTCCTGCGAATCTAGCCGAAGCAATTTTTCGCGCCCACACTACACCCGGACTGTGGCAGCAGAAAAGAGCGAACTAGCTGATAATTTGATTAGCTCGTGAAGATTCTACTACTACCACTACTACTATCAACTGTCAAGCGGTTGATATCGTTTCTATTCGTGTGTGTGTGTTTTTTTTTTTTATTTGTATGACAAGAAGGAATTTTCCACTGCGCAGATTTACTTGCTCGCTGTAAGATTATTCTTTTGCTTTACTTAATTTAAATTTGCCATTAAAAAAGTAGAAAAAAGGGATGAAAAGAAATTTTTCATTCCAGGTTCGAAAAATTAATGAACCGAACGCACGCCAAGAGTGAAGGATAAGTTAGGATGAAGCTAATTATGGACAAGAGTATTAGCTGGGCCCTTTCCATGATACCGGTAATTTTCAGGCGAAGCGATACGACCGCTTTATTCAAACCCGGTTGTTCGAACCGTGTATGCGCTAGAGCATTAAATTGCATACAGCACAGGCGCCATTCTCCTTCGTTTTCGTGCTCATTCCATCGCTTAATTACGCACTGTCAGGATTAAATCAGTGCAAAACAATTTGTTACAGTACACAAAAAATATGTTAGTATAAATGTATACACTACTTACTAGTGTAAATAAATATTAAATATAAAAAAAAATTGCCCACAACAGTTGGTAAAGCACCAAATATTGATGGAATTGCATTCGATTCGGTTGCGAAAAGCTTCACTAAGAACCATAAAAAAAATCGTTTGTCGTTTTTTTTTTGCGTCTTTGCATCTTCCGGTGCAAGTGCTTCTTGCCAAGCACGGAAATGGATGAGCATAAAATTAGAAGTAATAAAAAATGCAAATACAAAACGTGCGGTGAAGATAGAGTATTTTATTATCACAGGGTTATACCGTCGATAGCTGTAGCGCTGATGCAACTTCGCAGTTTGGCAGGCATTTCATTTGTGACGCCTTTTGAAACTGCACGCAAACGTCTGCCCTTGGCTGAAGTGTAGAGCTTGTTAGTTTAAACCCATCATTTAATGTAGATAGCATAAAAACATTTATAAAATTTACATTAATACAGAATCCTCAAAACCTCCAAAGGACCAGAAGAAAAAGTAAGCTACAATGAACATTTTGGATTTTGTTTTGTTTCCTTAGGGAAATTAATATCTTCTTCTAGAAGTGTTTATGTTGCCGAGTTCTGCACTCGATTTGTACTGAAATCTGTACAGATACTGCTAGAAATTACATTGCATATTAGCACTGTCGTATGCGACAAATTGTAACGCAGCAGAAAACCGAACCGAAAAGAAACGGGATTTGACAGCTAAAAGTAACGCTTTCGTGCCGCTTACTTAACGGTACGCTTGTGTCGGTCAAATCAACCACAGGATGGATTTATTTGTAGCTAGTTTTGACACAGCATAACAAACCCGAAACGAAACATCACGTGTGACAGCTAATGTAACGCGAAACAGGTAGTGCGTTAAAATAGCGTTACAGTGCGTTATGTTTGGCACTAAATTAACGTTTCTAAGATGTAAGGTTCGGCATTCGAAACACAGCTTAATCAAAACAACATTTGACAGTGAAAAGTAACGCTTTGTAACGCATTATAGCAACTCTTTTAACGACATGGGTGGTTTAGTGCTAACAAAAATGATGGTTGGATCAGAATCGATTCCCAATAAAACGAAGAAGTTTGCGAAATCCATTCCGAACAACCGGTAGGTTACAAACTCCAGAAACAGAACCGATTTATCTGTACAGGAGTAAGAGCTTGAACCTGAAAAGGTCCCGAAATTTGTTCCGAAATCGGAATTGGGATTAATTTCGCAATCAGAATCGGTTCCGAAAGCGGAATCGGAATCGGAATCGGAAACAGAACCGGTTCCGACTAGGAAATCGGAACAATATAGCTTTGCTTTGGACAAACCAACCAGAGAGAGGTGTTGCTCTCTGTTACAGAAAACTACCATTGACACCTGAGATGGCTTCAATTTTTTTTTATGTGTCTTTACTATACTGTACGCAGAACTGACTGTCCAGCTAAGGGCGAAGCTAACAGTTTAGAAAAAAAAACTAAAACTGGGAAGCCTAGACCTCACGAGGTTGAAAAGCCAGGGAAGAAGAACAAGAAGAAGAGAAAGTTTTGACATCTGAGAAGAAGACAAGTTTGGAGTCTTTATAGTTCCTGTACTCTCAGACGCCTCAGACCCTCATAGCCGCGTTCAACAGGGAGATGCTCAGAAGAATTTGTGATGTCCTCTTATGATAATGGCTGGGCTGATGACATGACATCAGGACGACCCAACCCCTAAAGTCTTTTCCATTGCACATTGGATAGGTAAACGACGGCACTAGACCACGGGCGGGAAATCGAGGACTCTTAAAGCATTCCAATATTAGGAAAGTTGCTGGGAACTTGTAAAACCCCTGCACCATCGTTGGGCATCGGTTTATCGGAGTATTTTACCAGCTATCGATCGTTTCTTAAGAGCACTCGAGCTAGTTTTAATTGCACGTGGTGCGCACGAATGTACTGCACGGATGTAAAAATTCGGACCACAGTTTTATAACCCTCGTGCTCGTAAATTTATCCGTTTCCAATAAGATTGGAGTGCACAGGATACGCAGATGATTGCTGTGGCTGGGTGATTGGTGTTTTTGCTGCTGTGTTGAACGTTTCATTGGTGGTCATCCTAAAAAACTTTGCTATATTTTCTACCCAACCGAATGAGTTCCTTCCCTAACACTCCTATGATGAAGACTGTTTTTTTTTTTTTATCGCTAGAAACCTTTAAAATCTTCTTCTGTAACCGTAACACAGGTTCGTGGGCTCGCTAATTGGGCTGTGTCAGCATCCAGCCTTACCCCGGTTCGACGACGATTTTCACATTTTCCCCAGCCGGATAGATGCCCCGGGCCGGGAAGGATACGCTGATACTGCCGCTGCTACTACTACCGGTACTGCTCCGACTGGCAACACTGCTATCATCACTGTTATCCTCCACATCGCTATCACTGCCGCCCGATGCAGAGGACGGTTCACGATCGGACACCGGGACCGGATCAACCTCCATCACTAGTCACTACGCCCGCACACAGACACACACACGCACACGCTCCCACTAGGGCACGTAAAAAAAACCCCCGTTCACTATACAACCTCCAGAGAAACCATAAACTTTTGCTGTGCGGATTGCCTAAACTGTAGGCGCACTTCGAAACTGAAGATATCTACGTGTTTTAGCGTATTTAGCTGGGTTGTCCGGGATGCGTAGTCTCACAAGAACACTGTCCGTCACTAGGTCGTCGCAAGAACTGTGGTTGGCCGGCAACCATATCCCGGTACCGGACCGATCATTGGGGCAGCATTAACCTCCCAAAAGGGCAATAAAGCCAATATAAAATGCTTATTAGCGCGAAAACGGTTCTTCGTGCGTTCCGTGCGGTTTCCGTTGCATAAACTGTATTGGAAATTTGGAACCCGTGCAAGGATCGATGTTTCTTTAATAGTTGTTTTTATCCTCCAGAGATTTATATTCGTGCGTGGGTGGGTGGACCGCCGGTGGGACAAACGGTAGTCTAGTTAATCAATTTTATACGTCCACCACCTCGTTCGACCTCGCTTGCTCCCTATCTATCATAGCCAGTTTACTCGAACAGCTTGCCTCGGTGACTTATGGCACTTTTCCCGATTAACTTCCACAAAACTCGCACAGTCAAGGTTTCGCTCATTAGCTTGCCTGTTTTGCTGATGAGTATCTATCAGCCAAAATTCACTTCAGTTCAACGCGATTTTGGTTCTAAAAAAAAACACACACAGACATAAACATAGGCTGTAACTGCAAGCGTTGGTAAGTTGTTTCCTGTGCTGATAAAGGGGACATAATTAGGTTTTACAAACCTAAACAGAGCTGTAACATCAACCACAACCGTACCGTTTTATGATTATTTATATTTTATTTATTTAAGTTATAATATGACGGCCGAAGGCCGTATTGTCACCACCGCAGGTGATGACGACATACAAATTCAAGATAGTTACAAGGCATTTCCTCCTTGTAATTTGCCTTATCCCGGGCATGCTCGGTTGATTTTATGACTGTGTTTTAATTAATTTATTTATTGCTGTGCTTCCCTTCGTTTCCGTACGCCCTAGGGCAGAGCCCATCCTCAAAGTCAAGGTTAGCCGATAATTGCACCGAGCTTACCGAGGTTGGTACTTCATTAGGAAGCGTACAGACACAAAAAAAAACAAACGAGCTAAGAGCAACAAAATCAAGATCCACCAGATGACGATTGTGTCGTCGGCAAACGAACGATTCAAGGGTGCATTTGTTCCAATAAAATTACACAATTACCCGGGGCTGGAATACCGGGAACCGTCATCGATACGACAAATTAGTTTACGCTTCAATGTTTTTGGAGATTTTTTTTTTATTTTCGTTTCATTATTGCATTTTAATGATTTGTTTGTGTTCATTGCTTCTCTAACGAGTGTTTTTCTTAGCAGCACAGCTAATCGATAGGGCGTAAGGTGCAGGACGACACAAGACACTACCCAGCATAATAGAATCATTTCACGAGAAAGAAGAATTTTTCCATTTTGATCGTTTTATTTCACTGTGTTTAGATAAGGTTGCTAGCAAGTTTGTTTTTTCCTCAACATCGTTACAATGTATCAATCGTGCTGCTAACTGACTACTGGCTGGTTACTTTTGAAGCTATTTAAGGTTTTGTGTGATGTGATTTGCATAACTTTAGGCGTATTTTGCTTACAATGATTTAGATTTTTCTAATTTTGTTTTTTTTTTATAGCTTTTGCAAGAAGTCATAAGACACACTAGACTCTTGTCAACGGCGATACTAAATTTGCAAAATTTGTTACGAATGCTTTCTAGCGATGTCCGAAACATTATCAGTAAGGGAGACATTGCTTCTTTGCATTGTATTCAGGGTACAGAGTACTCGGATGCTTGGCTACATAAGCAAGCTTAAGTTGAGCACTTAAGTGTGCGTGAGACCAGTAGACCAGTGCCGAACTATGCAATCTCAATTTACGAGAGATATATCAGTCTATGGTAGGTCTGAAAGACTATAGAAGGTAGAAAGAAACATCGTTTTGTGTTGCTGCCAAGTCTGCTCCTATACTTCGGTCATGATCAAGTTAATATTTGAGAAAAACTATTCAAGTTTAATACACCTGTTCATTACTTCTGCTTTGGCACTACAACCTCTAAATGTCTACCATTATGTTTAGATTTAAAGCTATGGTTTAAATCCCTAAACTTGGGAGCGTTAATTCAGCTTTGAATATCTGACTATGGAAGTTCCAGACTTTTTGCTGCTGTGTGGTCCCTTCCGAGAAACCTTCGTGTGGAAGATGTTTCAAATCTTCGCAGATTCGCTTATCCAGAGCACAGACAGATAAAACATTGCTTTCAACATATGCACGACTGGTTAAATTGGTCCTCAGCTTCGAAATCTTCTAGGAGGTTCTAGGAGGTGCATTAAAATTGATACTTGTCAGCAGGTCAGATAAAAATTCTAGATCAAGATAAAAATTGCGTTAGACAATGTCGCGTGGATGCAGCTGTGGGTAAAGGATTGCGGACCTGGTCATGTATACGAGACGTGATCAATAGAGCGAGCCAAGAAGGAGACGAAGAACTAATGGGACCACCGACTGAAAGAAGGGCATCAGACTACTAAAACCCGGAACGAATAACGATTTATACGAGACTACCAAACGAGGGATCCGGCGTTAAGTAGCTTATTGTTCGTCCAGTGCTTCAACTATGTTGTTTCTGTCTTGCCGCATGATAGCTTTCTTTGTGAAAATTTGTTCCCCAATTTCGTCGGCTTTAGATTGTGTGTTGTCTCCAAAGTGGTCTTGACAGTTTTTGCTTCGGTGGTCTAAGGACTCAGGCGTAAGGCTCGATAAAGTCCTAACCTTAACGCCTCACAAAGACCCCGTAGTTGTCAGTGTCTGGAACGTACTAGGTGTCCTTAAACGTTTTGTTCGTGATTTCTCCGATGCAATGATTAGCTAGGTGTAAGAATCTCCAGCCACACAACATCTGGAAAATGCAAAAATTCCGTTGAGTGTCACAAGCCCAGAGCCTTTTCACAGACAAAAATCAGAATTGACAGCTTATCTACCATGGAGGATGTTATTTATCTGGAATTATCCGTTACTGTTACTGCATAGTCAAGAAAAAGGCGGTCTTCCTGCATAATAGATCGCACGCTATAAAATAGCATTGCAGGCAACAACATAATCTGTAGAACAGATAGTCTATATGACGCTAGTGTTTTTTCGGGAAAATGCGGCACGTTATATTCATTTGGTGCTTTAAATTTTAACCTACAACTGCTCAACAACAATACAAGTAGGACATAACTACATACTTCAGAAAGTCACAGAAATCAGTGATCACATCTCTTTGTTTTCAGAACCATAAAGAATATATGGACATTGCCTATGTTCCTATATTCCTAGTAAGACATATTGCAGCATGAGACACGCACGTTCAGGCGTATTTATTATTAATTTTGTTAGCACTTTTGTATGGGAATTTTGTTGACTCGGAGATCAACTATTTAACCCCTACATCCGTCTAGATTTAGTCTAGTGTTTTAGAAATTGAAATGAGAGTGATGACGTTCTTGTGCATCAGATAGGCCTGGATATTCGATTTGCATCGAGGTTTTTCGCAGTAGATCGCGACGCATATTGTCCGTACAGCTGCAATAAACTAGTTATAAACACAGTTTAACGATATCAAGCTGAACCGTAATGCAGAGTTTTACGGTTTGTTTGGACTATTTAACGCGCTACTTAACCAATTTCATCCTATTCCTGCCATAGCAGAAGAAAAAACACAACCCACCACACGCGACAACAGTGAAATTGAAAACCTAAATAAATATATATATATATATATCGCTCAAAAATCTCGTACGGAACACTTTCGCCAAAGATCCCCAAAGCAAAAACACATGGTCGAACGAATAGAGACTTATTTTTAGCAATCCCACCGTATCCCTGTCCCTTGCTGGTGTCATCCCTTTCCAAATAGCAACGACACAAACACATACACACACACACACATGCCTAATGTGACATATTTTGTCCGTCCAAGCTGCGTCACTAGAACCGGTCGGCTTGGAAATGGCGCACAGTGTTTCGACCGCTCACGTGAACATTCCGATACCGATCGTACGTTGAGCTCTCGAATGGCAACAAACTCCCGCCTGTTCCCCCCTTCGTATCCCCTCCTCTACTTCAGGTCAGAGTAGATTAGCGAAGCGAGAGAGAGAGAGAGAGAAAGAGAGAAAGAAAGAGTTTAAGAACGCGCAGAAACTGGGCAACAACATGCGAAGAAGTCAGGCAGGTGCGTTAATGGGCGCGCTCGGTCGCTGCCAAGATCGTTGCGCACTTCAACGACAACTGCACTTCGGGTGACTATTTTAAAAATCAATAAATGACGTCATTTTTTACCCCTTAGCACATACGATTGAGGTTTGCAATTGACCATTGAGCTCAGCTGCCCAACAGACTGTTACAGATATTTTGTGCACAAAACCGGTAGACCGGTAGTACGCGGTTTGCTGTAACTTAAATTTAAAGCGCTATAATTGTAGCAAAACACCAAGTACAGATGTTTGTGGGAAAAACCCAATACGGAATCACTTATCGCTCGTAACGGTCTGCTTTCGCCCATCGTCCACAAACACACTTACCTTGGATTGTCGTCGTCCATGGATTCGCCGTCCGTACTGCTGATGCTGCTGACCGGGCGGTACGCGATCGGGATCACGCTGGACGTGCCGGAATCGTCCGAATCGTCGTAGTAGACCGAGTCGGAGCTGATCGAGACGCGCGTTATACGGCAGACGTTTTTCTGGCTACCGCGCAACACGGCCGGTATGAGAAACCGTAACGTTGCTCCATTGCTGTACGGCATCTGTGTAGGGGTAGAGCAAATGCAGATGGTGTGTTAAACAGAATGGTTTAAAATAGCACATGCAACGTTTACTGTAAGAACTATTACTTTAAATCCAGTGGTTCCCAAACTTATTGCATCCAACGCCCAGTTAATGGGATTTGTTTAATAAAAAGCTGTTAAATGTGTGGATTATATGGATAGACCGCATAGTATGTAACGGCACAGGAATCTGTTGCATAAGAGAATGCAGCATTAGCGAGTACCTATAGTACTTTGGAGTACTGGACATCTGACATTCGCTCTTAAATTGGAGCTTCAACTTGTACCTGTCGGAGTCAGACAGGTCTTTTTCTTTTGGATCTGATGAGATTCGTTACATGTATGTAACTGTTCCAATAAATCAGATCCCATGGAAATAAACCATCACCAGTATGGGTGCAGAAGCACCATTGAAAATTGTAAATTTTTCGAGGCTCATCGAGCACTCATTTTTTTCCGACACTTCCTAAGAATCACTGCTTTAAATCATGTCTTTTTTTCGCGCCTATAAGTATGCATGAATTATGTTTATAAAGACTTTAAATAGCTTATAGAGACCGTAATGGTAGATGCGACAGCGGCGCCGATCCTCACACGGCAGGACCGGGGTTCAAGTCTCATCTGGGCCGTTCCCCCATAGTGAGGACTGACTATCCAACTATGCGGTAACAATAAGTCTAGTAAGCCAGAAATAGCAGACATGACCTAAGAGGTCGTTAGGCCAAGAAAGAAGAGACCGTAATGAGTTGATGATGGCGCCTTGTTTTTCAAGCAATTAAAAACGTTAACTAAACATGTCTCCTCCTCAAATCAACTACTGCGACCATCTCATCATTGATTTTAAAGCCGCATGCGTTAGCATCACCAGGGTAAAACTATACGACGCAATGAGGTCTTTTGGAATCTCGGCCAAGCTTATCACGCTTATTACCAACAGCACATGCCATCACCAATCATCAGCTAGGGAGATGGTCTTACCTAGTCTTCTCTTTCGAACTGCAAGGACCATCTTCAAAAAGTCAACCTAGAGTCCTGACATACGTTGATGGCATAGACGTCATTGGTTTGAGCCTCTCCTATGTAGCAGAAGCAAAGAACGAAGCTGGAACAGTATAGGACGTTTATTGTTCCAGTTCTCGCATACGTCTCTAAGACAAGGACTCTGCCCGGCACTGATGAATTAGTCTGAACCGTATGTTAGAGGAAGATGCTCAGCCATTATTGTTGATCCCGTACGTGAAGCAGGACTATGGAGGAGCTGTACAATGACACCGGAGAACATAGCCCGAAAAGTCCTTTTAAGCCGTCAGCATGGACTAAGAAGACGTGGTAGGCCCAAATTAAGATGGAGTGATGGATTGGTAGACGACGGCTCTCGACCGTTGAGCGTTATTGAGAGTTGTTGGAGCAGGTCAAGACCACGAATCGGTTATAGCGTCTAGTGAGTAAGTTAGTAAAATC
This sequence comes from Anopheles maculatus, assembly GCA_002091835.1. NCBI lineage: Eukaryota > Metazoa > Arthropoda > Insecta > Diptera > Culicidae > Anopheles > Anopheles maculatus. Next base: position 29,415 of record KZ062536.1, on the reverse strand, counting down.
ATCTTCAAATTTTGGCATGCCTACAAACATGCAAGCACTGCTTCAACATTCTCTACTGTTAGTATTTCCTATCAGCTATTCGACGAAAAGAACGCCTGGTTTGGGACCCCTTGTTTCAATAAATTCTGGTTAAAAAATGTGTGTTATTTGACCACTCTGAATCAACGTCCTATTTGGAAGTATGCAAACACTACACTTAATTTACACTTTTAATAATCGATAAAGGTCGGAATAAGATGCAGTTGCCATCATGTTTTTGATCGAATTATATGATAATCGCAGGAATCACGTGCAATAAAACTCAACACGCAGAGGCTTTACGGGGAAAATGTAATAAAATAAAATGTCATACCAATTCAGGACAGCGGATGCAACACATTGCCTGCCACAAAGCAAACACCCAAAACCCTCCAGCACTATGTGAATATGGACTTCGGACGGAAAGTGTTCTCACGATGCAAATCGAATTTGGATCGGTTTTTGCTGGCAGCTTTTCGTTTACCAGGAAGACACAAATTTCCTGCTCATTGTAGAGTGATTAAATCACCGCACACAGCAGCTGCCTGCTGTGGTTGGATGCGTTTATTGTATTAACCGCGAACCCGAACTCAATTTCAAGAATCAGAACCCCATGCTGTGGTGGTATAAAACGGCAAATGTAAACAAAAAATTGTAAGCTCCACGTGTGGTGACAGGGTTATATTTTTCCACAGCAGTCGCCAATTTGGACACTAATTAAATCCTGTCAGGTGTTACCGATTTCACCATAAGGCTGTAACTGAATTATATGTTGAGCGCATACGTTGGAAATTTGGTTTCCCCTGTCAGGGATACTGTTTAAACTGCAAAATCGGATTAATAGACCAGATAACTTTTGATTACTTTTGGAGTTTTGCTAAAGAAAAAAATAAAAGTTCCAAAGAAATTAAGGTGCAGGATATTTGCTTTTGTGTAGGTTTTACCATTCTAGTCAGCCAGACGATACAATTTCTGTTTAGCGTAGGTAGGTTATATCTGATAATATTCGCTCAACGAGCCTACACAACTCCTGCAAGTATGCAAATTATTTTTAATTTATTTTTTCATCTGTCTTGTTTGCCTCTCGCGCAGGGCTAACCCTCTAGCAATGAGTAAATTAAGTCAAGACAGCCTGAAATGGTACACCTAGAGCTCTCGATTTTTTTTTATAAAGGAGAAGAAGATCTTTGTTTATAATTTGGATTAGGAAAATATCTACACAGATAATTGATGGTGCAGTCTCGTCTATTCTCAATACCATCAGTATCTTAGCTACACGTAGAATTCTAAAGAGATAAGCAAGTACTACGACCAGATTTTGCAACTACTATATGTGTATTACACAACTGATGAGCCTTTTATTATGCAATCAAATTCGAAGTTGATGTTCACATGACGATTAGTGAACGATTCAAGATAGCTCTTTCGACGATAATCCAACTCCAAGTCCAGCTCACTTAGTCGTATGCTATGTAAACAACAGTAGCCGGGTAACTTCCATAGTTTTGTAAATAAATAAATTATAGCACATCTACTATACAACTTAATCGCATTCTGTGGAGGATGTATTCATACAGATAATTTAATGTATCTAAATTATTTTATTTTATAGTGAGAACGACTCCTTATCAGCCAAAAGTCCTTATCAGCTTAAATCAGTCAAAAGCAATCTATCCTGAGTCTTTTTCTCATCGATGATCCATTAACAGCCAGAGTTAGACTTGTGGCACAACTTTAAATCTGGCGTTCGAAAGCTTCCAAATGTTTTTGTATGTAAGGCCCAAGGTAAGGCCTCAATATCTTCTCAATCTCTATAAAGTCACTGTAAGGAAGATCGTAAAATGGATCTGTTCAGTGTAAAATAAATACTGCTTGTGCCATCCAGAAACAGGCAAAAGTGCAAAAGGCTCAGCACACCTACCACGCAATATTCGTCACATTCGCGTTTAACCAGCCCCGAAGGTCAGGGCCTGTTTCGCAATAAACCATATTTACAAACAAAACGCCTCAACTCTCCCACGTAAAACCCTCCGTTTGGATGTTTAACACCTTACAAACTCAAGGCACAACAAGGCAACATATCCGCAGGTAGACTTACGAATACAGACACGGAGACTTACGCTAACTAAGTCCAAAAACTCTGAGTATGGAAAAGGACGGTACAGTGTCTAAATCGTTACCTTTGTTGGGATGAGAATCGTAGCCTACTAGCCGGCGACATTCGGATTCGTTGCAGACAGAACACAACGGCACACACGAACACACACCCACGCAAACGCCAATGATGCACACTCACGGACACAGACACAAAATGGCAATAATAAAACAATCGCACAAAAACAAACAGCTCACTTCCGTCTTGAGCATCAACAAACACGCACAAATTAGACCCGCAGCGTGTACTGCACAAACAGTCGCAGTCTCGCGCACACCAGCTAAAACCAAAAACAAAAAATACGGGTCACCCGCTCCGTTGCCGCCTTACGCAGTGTGCGGGTGGTGGGATAGTGTAAACGGGGTAAGCGAATATGCGAATGATAACGGTAACTACCAATAGTGGTGGCCGGGTTTCGCGCGACATTTACGACCGTAGCACACTGACACTGACAGGCCAGCTCACACGGCGGACCGGTTTTTCACAAAAAAAAAAAATGAATTTAAGCAACACGAATAACACCCCGCCCCGGAAGAGCCTTTATCTGGACCTCCTATGCATCCTGGGTCCTTGAACCTTGGCTTTGGTTCAACGTTAAGGCCAACGGTCCACCGGTACACGTTGATCGTGGGGCAGGTTGAATGGCCGAAATCCGGTTATTCGTCCCGCGTTGAAGGTTGGGTTGATGGTGATGACGCTGCGCTGTTTCGAGCGTGCGGTGCTAGACTCGGCAATGTAGGTAACTGAGGCACTAGGAAAAACACTCTCCTGCTTCAGACAATACACAGAGCTACAATAGAACGCGCGATCGTATGTCAACCGTAACTTGAACTTGGAGAAGTGCTCTAACGGATCAATTAAATTGATAGCAATCGCACATACGCGCACGCACGCGACGTACAGAGCTCTGGGTGTTGTGGCTACCACAACCCCTAATACAGACACCGGCAATGTACACGATCGTCTTGATCGGCGCAAGAACGCGACTGACGGATATCCGACGCAGCAGAGACACACGTTCGCATTTGAGGGATTTCCTACCTCAAACCCGTTACTGTGGTGTGATCTCTTCACCCATACACCACCTTCTTTCGTCTCGCCTTTACCACGATTTTTTTTTACTCTCTCTCTCTCTCTCTCTCTCTCGCACTCCTTCGTAAAAACGTTCTGCAGAATGGCAGCATCCTCCACCAACAACAGTTGGGGTTTTTGCTACGTTTTTTTTTTCTCGATTATGCCAGAGAGAGCAGTAGGAGAGTCAACACCGCACGCGGGAACGCTCGTACGTTTTAAGTAGGTTACTTTGCGGGTAGGCAGATACGTACACATAAATATATCGAGCGTCTTTTCCCGGCTGGATCGAACATGTAGCGCAAGCGGGACGCCACGAGCGAACACCACAGAATGTTCCGATTGGGGTGTTTTGTTGTGGTGAGTTGGGACAGGGAAACCGGTACAGCAGATCGATGCGGATCTATGCTCGTGGTGCCTCGTGGCAATTTCTTTCTGTCTAGAAAAGAAATGAAGCTGCTGTCGGTGTTCTTTCTTTGCTTTGGACGTCAAACTATGCTGCATGCTGAGTGTGATGAGCTAGAGCGTCGACGATCATTATGCGATCGCGGTTGAAGCGTACGCGGCAACATCTGCATGCTCTCTCGGTCTCTCGTATTTGTTTCGTCGCAATTATGTTACCTTTAGCAGCAAGTGTTGGGCAGCTGCACAAACGGCTACAGAACTCCCAACCAACTCTGTTATTTTTGCTACGATATTTATTTCCTCTTCCTGCCATCTCCAATCACGATTTAAAAGATCATACTGTTGTATTGTTATTTGGCCGGATGGCAATGTACATCCCAATCTATGCAGACATCCCTAGTTTCACCGTGCGCTGATCTTTTTTTTTTTTTTTTCATTTATTTATAGAGGCTTTGGGTCTCATAGACCTCATTCGCCTCTTTAGGACCGTGCGCTGATCGCAAGCATAATTGTTTTACGGGGTGTAAAATAAGCACACGTCTAGACAGTGACAATAGCTGCTACGAAATCCACCAGAGGGCGCCATTAGCGTTTCGTTTGCATTTTCTCTCGGCTGTCATTTGTGTTTATGTGCAGTGAAAAAGCAAACAATGTGTACAGCAGCGTAGCGGCAGAACTGTTCCCCGGTATTCTCTAATTAAGCACAAAGAAAACTAGTTCCGTATAATTTTCCGCACAGGAAATAAATCTTCTGATTACAGTAAAGTTTATTCAATTAACGTTTTGCCATATCTACCGTGCGCTTCCATCAACTTCGTTGTTTCTATCGAGACGGTAAGCAGCCATCTCCTCCTCCCACGAAGTGTGTGTGTGTGTGTGCCGATAAAGAATAACATCATTAGGTTGTTTATGCTACCGTGCTTCATTAATTTTCCGGCATTTTCCTACACCGAGCACGTGGATACGACTGTCTGATATTTTGTTTATCATTTCTTTCTAACTAGCTATCTCTAGCTGTCTTCCCCGTACATTAGCAACCCGGGAAAACTTACCGATCCATAATGTCGCACACCATTTTGCTTGTGCAGCCGGGACAGCATCCCGAAACGCGCACCTACAGCGACTATGAAAGTGTTAACGAGTGCATGGAGGGAGTGTGCAAGATCTACGAGGAGCAACTAAAGCGACGCAATCCAAACACACCGACCATTACCTACGACATTAGCCAGCTGTTTGATTTTGTCGATCAGGTAAACCACGAATATGTTGCTTTCTAGAATCTTCCACAAGCTAATCTCTTCGTTTCTGCTCGCAATCACAGCTTATAGATCTTAGCTGCCTCGTATATCAGAAATCTACCAACACCTACGCACCGTACAACAAAGCTTGGATAAAGGAGAAAATCTACGTGCTATTGAGGCAGGCGGCTGGCACAACCGTGTAACGTTGAATTTATTTCTTAAGCATATTTGAATTCGAGGATTGATTCGACCTAGATCAACATGCCGGACAGGAGTGTGACGTCTCCCACACACTAAAGCAACTATGAAGTTGTATGTAATTCAAGCCATAGATAATCGGCCATTAGGCAAAAACAGCTTAAGGTGTACAATTGAACTAGGAGAGCAAAGGGCACCGACAAACAAAGTGCTTCAAAGTGTTGTAGGAATTAGTTAAATTTTCCCGCCTTGAGTTACAAAAGTTTTTTTTTCATCTTTCATCTGTCAATTCTTCAAATATTATTATTTCTTCTTACTGATATTGTCCCACCAGTTATCTTTTACAATTACTAGTATATCTATTGAAAGTGTGCTCGAGAACAAAGCAAAAATAAGAAAGTATATTTTCATAGTCGCACACGAAACGTAATTGTTGTAAATGGAGGAAAAATAAGCATTAATAATATTCATGTTCGAGGGTAACCGATTGGAAAAAAAAATCCCAGGTTGAATAATTACATGAAATCATACATTGTTCATCTATTCTACTGTAGATGTAATTACGACGAGATGAAAATAATGTACTATTATGGAATAAAGTAGTGCAATGTAATTATTTGCGCAAAAGAAAAAATACAATAAATTGAAATGAAAGCAAACTGAGCTAAAAATGTTCTCTATTCCAATTGAATTGATTTCTTCCATTGGCACGTATATACAGTGAACGTTTATTTCGCAACAAACTAATTAGAGGAATTGTAAATAAACAATACCATGTTACATCAACCAGTTTAGTGTAATGATTTCTCTTTAAGCGAAAGAGAAACAAACAATTAATTAATTGCTCGCATAAAATCGACGCTGCGTTTTTATTTACAAACAACCAATTTGTAATTCAATACTCTGCTTTCTGTATTACCCGCTAGAGGGCACTATTAGCAGCAGCTGTCATCCGCTTCTGTGTGCAGCAAAAAATCGCTTGCATATCAAACGAACGATACAATTCTCCGCATTTTTCCAAATAAAGGCAAGTTTTATCGGTTGTGCATAGTTACCAACAAGCAAACCGCCACGCCAATACAGTGCTTCACCTCTACAATCAACGTTTTTCCGCATCAACCGTGTTCTTCCAATCAATTTCGGTGTTGATATCGAGACGGTAAGCAGCGGTCCTCTTTGTTGTGTGCATATGTGTGTGTGTGTATGCGTGCGTTTATGTGCCGATAAAGCATAACATCATTAGGTTGTTTATGTTTGCTTCACGAATTTTCCGGTATTTTCCGTTGCCGGAACAGCAGGAAACGTTTCCAAGTGCAACTCGAATTCCAAAAACGGTGCCCCAAATGGTTTACTTATATTGATTTTCATTTTAGCTTGTTCCGGATTCCCTAACCTCAACAACCGGGAAAACAAACCCATCCATAATGTCGCACACTATTTTGTTGGTGCAGCCCGGACAGCATCCCGAAACGCGCACCTACAGTGACTATGAAAGTGTTAACGAATGCATGGAGGGAGTGTGCAAGATCTACGAGGAGCAGCTAAAGCGACGCAATCCAAACACACCGACCATTACCTACGACATTAGCCAGCTGTTTGATTTTGTCGATCAGGTAAACCACGAATGTGTTCCTTTCTGGAATCTTTCCTCAAGCTAATCTCTTCGTTTCTGCTCGCAATCACAGCTTATAGATCTTAGCTGCCTAGTGTACCAGAAATCTACCAACACCTACGCACCGTACAACAAAGAATGGATAAAGGAAAAAATCTACGTACTGTTGAAACAAGCAGCAGGCACCACCGCGTAACGTTGAATCTATTGCTTCTCTTTTTGCATTCATTCTCGTATCTTTTCAGTTTCTTTTTTTTTTGCTATTTTTATGTAATTATAATTTAAACACACTAGCTCTTTCAGTAGACCCCCCAGATGCGTTACCCAAAATCGATTACCGACAATTAAGGAATGCAGCAGAACGTTTCTTTTTCTACACATTTCTACAATTTTACAGTATGTTTTCAGAATGAAATATTTCAATTATTCGTAAAAAAACAATGAACCACTAGAAAGCATTTCTGTAATTCTTTGTTCTCGCTATTGCTACTTCATTTCGTTTTCTCTGTGTATGGTGCATACGCACACACACTAAAATTTGACATCTGTGTATGGTGCATACGCACACACACTAAAATTTGACACAGGTATAGCTCGAATGAAATGCCGCCAGGTGAAATTAAGATAAAAGCGCATACGCATTAACGATAGTTTATTTTGTAAATCACATATACGGCGTATTGTAAGAATAGAAAGCAGAGCAAAGGGTAATGTACGCGTGCATGTGCTCTAATACTTCCCCTCCATAGATGAAAGAATCTTCGTGCCACTGGCCTTATGACCGTTTGAGTCATGTCTGCCGTGTGTAGCAAGCTGAAAAAATCTACGTCTAAAATAGCTCAGTTCTTATATTGTTTGCAACAGGAACTCAACCCTTCCTAAGAATCGATCCACCCTGTTCGATGGTAGTTCGAACGCGAAACAACGATCGATCGTGCGGTTAGTTGCAAAACTAATTTAATAACCTTTAAATTGAGAACCGGAACGTAAAGAGTGTTGGCAAAGGGGATTTTCGAGCCAAAATAAGTAGAAACAAAAGCAATAGATGCGTTCATCGATATTCTGGATACAAAGCATTTTACAAACAACAGTCACAGAGATGCTATGACAGGATGTATTATCACGGTCAGGGAAAGCGTGATTCGAGAAAGGAAATGAAATAAACTCTGTAAACTGTAAGCAAGGCAACTGGAGTTTAAAGAACAAGGATTTCCAAAAACTTTGAAAGCAGTTATTATTGACGGTCATCAGTTTGGAGGTGAAAGAAAAAGCTAAATTGCATCTCTGCACGTGCTTTTGGCGACTGTTTACAACAGCCAATTTACGATTCAATACTCTACTTTCCTTATTATCCGCTAGAGGGCACTAGTAACAGCAGTCATACTGTGTTTGTATGCGGCTGCAAAACAAAAACTACGAACGGAGATTTTTCCTAATAAAAATGCATTCTTTCCGTAGTGTTTAGTTACCAACAAGTGATCGCCGCTGTACTTCACATCTGCAATTAACGTTTCCCAGCATTAACCGTGTTCTTCCAATCGATTTCGGGGTTTGAATCGGGACGGTAAGCATCGTATTGAAGGATGTTGTGTACTGTGCCGACAATAACAGCAATAGGTTGTTTACGTTTGCCTCACGAATTTTCTGCTGCCTAACAGCAGGAAACGTTTTTTTCCAAGTGCAACTCAAAAACCATAATGGTGCTCCATATGGTTTACTTATTTTACATTTCGTTTTAGCTTGCTCCGGGATCCCATCCATAATGTCGCACACCATCTTGCTGGTGCAGCCCGGACAGCATCCCGAAACGCGCACCTACAGTGACTATGAAAGTGTTAACGAATGCATGGAGGGAGTGTGCAATATCTACGAGGAGCAGCTAAAGCGACACAATCCGAACACACCGACCATTACCCACGACATTAGCCAACTGTTTGATTTTGTCGATCAGGTAAACCACGAATATGTTGCTTTCTAGAATCTTTCCTCATGCTAATCTCTTCGTTTCTGCTCGCAATCACAGCTTATAGATCTTAGCTGCCTAGTGTACCAGAAATCTACCAACACCTACGCACCGTACAACAAAGCTTGGATAAAGGAGAAAATCTACGTACCGTTGAGACAGGCGGCAGGTAATACCGTATAAGTTAAGTTTATATGTAACATTTTTGCTATTTCTTTATTTATTTCATTGAAAGCTAAATTCCATACGATTTGTAGCTTCATTAGGGCGTTCGTAATCTTCACAATCCACCATTGTTGAATCGTTCATGTTTAATTTAAAAAAGGCTATAAATTTGCAGCAACACAAGTGCTGCTCTTTTACAAAACAAAATTGTAATCGTAACCGTTACCGGTCTACAAGAATGTGTTCAGTAAATGTGTAAATGTGAATTTTGTATATATAAAAAAAAGCGCTTACCATCACCATGCTTTCATGATGACAAACCGGAAAAGGTTATCCGATTGTTTAAGTAGTCATATAATTTTCAATAGAAATAGCTATAGAAAGCAATCACAAGATACAAAATAATTTTTCATCAGTTTTGCTTCATTATCAGTAGACGACCTAAGAACGAGAAGTGAGATTTGCATTATTTACACAGAGATATTATACCTGCAAGCATTGTCATTAGCTTAACGCTTTTTTTGCGACGCCACTGACGCCACACACGTCCATCAATCGTTAAGCATTATTATGCCCTGCCATACAGTGCCATTAATCCGGTTTCCCGGTACAAAACACTGCCCCAAAATGATAGTCAACCACAGCAGCAAGATGATATTTCATCCTACGATGACTTATTGCTATCGTCGAAAAGCACAACCGATGGTGAGTGCTTGCATTGGCGTGCGAATATCGTTATGCGCACTTTATTTGACGCATAACGCCTCGACAAAGAACCGGTTCACCGAATTGACGACATTCGAGGCACGGGAAGGCGAGAGATCTTACATATCGAATGACTTTGACAAAATGGCTGCCAGGCGTGCTGCCTCTCTTTATGGAATTGACACTATCTCCTATCCACAACCGCACTTAATTAAGTGGGATTAGGTTAGGCAAAAAAAACACACACACACACAAACCGCAAAGGTAATGCAAAACCAAGCCGGCAACTATTATTTGGACGTCGCTGTGGTACGTCATTATATTTACCGTTCGGGTTGTTTCGTACATTAAACGGAGGACTATGTTAATATATTGAATGACAGATGCACAGCGTTAGTTTTTTTTTATTCACTAAACATTTCCTTTTTGTTTTGGATGTTCACGAAGGCTCCAGTTGACGCTACAACATTTATTGTAGTTGTTGCTTCAGGCACAACAAGTACCAGAGAACAGATATACGTAAAAAAAACTAGGGACAGATACAAATAATTGTAATGGGGTACAGAATTAAAGGCAGAAAAACTTACAAATATGAAGAAACTAGCCAAAATATAAGATCAAAAGTATGAAAAAGATGAAATTCCAGTACAGTGCACTGAAACAACTATTGCCTTACAATAAAGAAAGCAGCGCCAAAACAGAGCACGGTTGCATTGGAAAGGCTAGAAACAAAAACAAATTGAATAGCTTGATGCCAAAACGTGCGGAAGCGCATCCTTCTGTACACGGAATGGCGCCATTTTGATAGGATCTCTGTTGAGCGATGGAAAACCGCCCCACCAAAACGCAAGAACCAACCTCACTGATGTATGCTACGCCGCGCCGGCTGTTCAGCTTCCACTTCATACTCGAGCTCGAGTTTGGGTTTGCGGATCTTGCGCGTTTTCTTCTTCGCTGACGGTGCGTCTAGAGATTTTGACGGTGCTGCCGCACTTTCCTCGTCGTCAGATTTTGGTGGCCGCAGGGACACGTTCGGCACATAGTCCTGAAAGCAAAACACACACACAACGAAAACAATGAGCAATGAATCGTTTTTATTATGGTCGCTCTAGGTAAGGGGTAACAATTTATTCTAAGGTGAGTGAGTTGGCATTAAACGTGACGCATTTATGGGTGAGCCCACCGTAAGTGAAACCGGAATTGCAAGTTTCCGTCCAGTCATCTGTCACCCACTACCCCACCCCCGTTTAGAGTAGCTGTGGTGGAGGCTACAAAACATTTCTTTAGTTCCTTCTAGGGAGCGGGGACAGATGCGGGTGTTACGGTATGTGTGCATGTGACACTCACGTGCTAGAATATGGTGCAACCAAACAGGGCAGATGTGCTCTATTTATCCTTCAACCTCGCCGAATGACGTCTGTCGAGCAAGGTGTGTTAGCGCTCATCTTACATTAGCGCTTTTATTCCAGCAGTTTGCAACGTGCTAGAGCTTCCGAACAACGTGCACTTGTGCTTACAGTCTGGGTTACGATTTAAGTTTTAGTGTTTTTTATTGTAAATTATAAATTTTTAAACATACAGACGCCATCTTTGTAAATTAAAGGCCTCCAAACGATGGCCAGGCTATGCTTGGTTGTGGCCTTACTAACAGCGAGATCAATTCGAAACGGAACACCTACTACGGAGCCTAGAGAGTTCTCGATCTCTGCCATTTATTGCTTGCCTAATTCTTGATTTTTCCCGTAGCAAAAAAATGTGACAAACAATATTGGAGGATGTGGTAGATGGTCAACTGTTTCTTGATCATCTTCTCATTGAGTTTGAACCGGCATATGACGTCAGGGTAAAAGTATAGATCGGAATATGATCTGTTGGATGCATGGTCAAGATTAGCATGTTCGTAATATATATTGCAACACATTTTAGGCCCAAACATAGCGTTGATGCTACCTATAGCCTACCTAAAGAGAGTCGAGGGTTGCCTTAACTAAGCCTTAAAGCGGATCATCAAATAGAACTCAAACTTATGTTTGAACCCTGAGTGAAGCTTCAAACTAGCTCACATACATAGATACAGTTCAGATTTAATCGCCAAATTAAAGCTCACCGAAGAATGATCTTCTGACAGACCATGCATGCGGAAATTCTTGACACCTCGCAACACACGCGAAGAATTATGCGTGAAATAATTACTAGCGCATTGTAAAGCACCTTGGATACCTCTGGTCTAGTGATCATTATCGATAAAAGCTCGCGAGCGCATTATTCTGCCTCGCAGCAGAACACCGACCACCGAGTGGTTAGTTACCCGATCGTGTCACAATTCAACGTCCACCAGTACGAAAGCTCGTAGACGGCGGAGAATCGCGCACGGTCCACTGCACAGTTGCGATGGTCTGCTGCCGGTGCGCGGTCTCATCCACAACACGCCACACACCACAACCGTGCACAGTGCACATCGTACCTCAACGTTGCTCTTGAACTTCGCTGAAAGGTACTAATGAGTGGAAGCCACACGGACAAATCTTCGGGTTTTGTTGCTCACACACAAGCTGCCCGTACAGGCATATATTTCAAGGAAGTACACACTACGACGCACGACGGAAAAACCGGTACCGTGAGCGCATGAAACGAGCGAGAAAAGGTGGAAAAGAAAAAGAAAAACATAAACAAATTCATCCGCTGGTAGCACGGCACGGCAAAGTAAATACATAACATGAATCGCCCATGGTCATGGTCGGACAACGGTGGTGCGTTGATGGTGACCGGTACGTAAAGATGTGACCTCCCCCCCAAGATGGGGGTGTGTGTGTGCGTTGGAAAGGGTGCAGTACGGTGCAAGTAATCCCGAGGATACAAGTATGCTGTACCTAATCGGAGTTCACATTTGAACAATTAACAGCATGTATTAAATGAGCTGTAGCCGTTCGCCGGTGTGGATCATTTTTCTGCAATGTTGTTATTGTGTAATCCTAAAGAGGTTTTGAACCTCTGGGGTCACTTTCATCTCTGTATGATTCCAAAGATGTTACCGGAAGCAATAAATTGCATACTTCCAGGAGTACATCACGTTGGCGAATCAATTAGGCAAGATGCTTAAGGACGTTATTAAATGTTTTGTTTAACATGCATACATCCGTTAGTAGTACACACCAATTAGTTCATCACAGCCCCACCTGACGCTTAACATTAAAACGATCTGCCTGTGTACTTGTCACCGAACGGCTTCCTCCATCACCTTGGATTGGGTGGATTATTGCATTTAATTACTCTCGCAAGATACTAACCACTGCGAAGCGTGTAGGTGGTGATGCTGCAACCACCTATAAACAACACACAAACACACACATACACACACACTCACAAACGCGCGACCTTTTTATCACGATTAACTTCGTTTTTACTGCTTTTAATTCGTTACTCTCAACACACAAAGCTAAGTTAGGTTCGTTCTTAGCAACAACAGATTGTTTTGCGGTTGGATAAGTTAAAGGGAAACGCAAACCAGAGTCGCCTTGGCCAATGGATTAAGGTACTAAGAAAAGGCGAGCGAAATAAGCGACACAGATTGAAAGCTAACGAACGCCTTTTTAAATCGAAACTTTTACAAACAAACACACACAGCAATGAGAAGGTCGACGCGGCACGCGGAAATTGCGCTCGTTTCGTTCTTATCCTTACACTTTTCTTCGGAGGGACGAAAATTGAATGCAAAACAAAACAACAACAACAACAGAAAGCCCACAACGAACGATCGAGGAGAACAGGAAGCGCACTATATTACCGGCGGACACGGGTAGCGTGGTGCGACTGGCTACGGCGATCTCGCGGTTCGCATTGCTTTGCCGTGTGTACGCCTGTGATTTACCTGTTTTGCGCGTTTTGTTACGGCACAGCAAGCGTCGAGAGCTTCGAGCGTACGGCTGCGGCCACCAGCGCCGGCAGCGAAACATGACGAACGATCGCTAATATCACGCGTTACGTTGTTTTGCTGCACTACTTGCGGAGTGTGTGGTACGGAAAGTAAGAGTGAGCGGGGAACGAGAAACATTGGCACAACATGTGCACACACACACACACACACACACCCTGCGGCTAGAACAGAATCCAGTCGGTTGCAGACCGCATTACGTCAAGATGCGTCTCGGTTGCAGAGGGCGTATTTTGAAGGCACAACTCACGATGCCACACGACCGTGCCACGAAATGCGGTACATGATATCCGGATTTTTAAATGATAAAGTCGTTGATTTTGTACACTTCTTTCTTGGCCCAACGACCTCCTAGGTCATGCCTGCCAGTTTTGGCTTACTAGAACTTATTGTTACCGCATAGTTGGATAGTCAGTCCTCATTATGGGGAAACACGGCCCAGATGAGACTTGAACCCCGGTCCTGCCGTGTGAAGACCGGCGCCGCTGTCGCATCTACAACCGGGCCGCCCCAGTTGATTTTGTAATGCTATTCAATTTACATACGTTCTCTTTGATATACAATAGCTTCCTTGTACGGAGAGCCATGCTCTAGAAGATGAGGAGTATTATCCCTTGGTTATACAACAAGGTACATTGTATTTTGAAATGACTTGTCCACACCTACTTTTTCTTCTTTAATTCTACAACATCGAGAGAACTTTGATTGCAGTTACTGGTTTCTTTGACTTGGTTACACCCGTGTAGCTTGATAGTCAGTTCTACGTACGGGTAGACGATGCGAGCTATCGGCTCAACCACAGAACCACCCCCCACACACATATAAAGCATAGTATCTGTGCCACATAAATTTCTCTGCTCATTATGAATGTATCCTTCAGGAACGGACTCAATCATGAAGACAGAAGCAATACTAGACAACAGCTTTCTTTTTTTCCGCCCGCCCCATTTTCGTCCCTCCGAAGAAAAGTGTAAGGATAAGAACGAAACGAGCGCAATTTCCGCGTGCCGCGTCGACCTTCTCATTGCTGTGTGTGTTTGTTTGTAAAAGTTTCGATTTAAAAAGCGTTCGATAGCTTTCAATCTGTGTCGCTTATTTCGCTCGCCTATTCTTAGTACCTTAATCCATTGGCCAAGGCGACTCTGGTTTGCGTTTCCCTTTAACTTATCCAACCGTGAAACAATCTGTTGGTAAGAACGAACCTAACTTAGCTTCGTGTGTTGAGAGTAACGAATTAAAAGCAGTAAAAACGAAGTTAATCGTGATAAAAAGGTCGCGCGTTTGTGAGTGTGTGTGTGTGTGTTTGTGTGTTGTTTATAGGTGGTTGCAGCATCACCACCTACACGCTTCGCAGTGGTTAGTATCTTGCGAGAGTAATTAAATGCAATAATCCACCCAATCCAAGGTGATGGAGGAAGCCGTTCGGTGACAAGTACACAGGCAGATCGTTTTAATGTTAAGCGTCAGGTGGGGCTGTGATGAACTAATTGGTGTGTACTACTAACGGATGTATGCATGTTAAACAAAACATTTAATAACGTCCTTAAGCATCTTGCCTAATTGATTCGCCAACGTGATGTACTCCTGGAAGTATGCAATTTATTGCTTCCGGTAACATCTTTGGAATCATACAGAGATGAAAGTGACCCGAGAGGTTCAAAACCTCTTTAGGATTACACAATAACAACATTGCAGAAAAATGATCCACACCGGCGAACGGCTACAGCTCATTTAATACATGCTGTTAATTGTTCAAATGTGAACTCCGATTCGGTACAGCATACTTGTATCCTCGGGATTTCTTGCACCGTACTGCACCCTTTCCAACGCACACACACACCCCCATCTTGGGGGGGAGGTCACATCTTTACGTACCGGTCACCATCAACGCACCACCGTTGTCCGACCATGACCATGGGCGATTCATGTTATGTATTTACTTTGCCGTGCCGTGCTACCAGCGGATGAATTTGTTTATGTTTTTCTTTTTCTTTTCCACCTTTTCTCGCTCGTTTCATGCGCTCACGGTACCGGTTTTTCCGTCGTGCGTCGTAGTGTGTACTTCCTTGAAATATATGCCTGTACGGGCAGCTTGTGTGTGAGCAACAAAACCCGAAGATTTGTCCGTGTGGCTTCCACTCATTAGTACCTTTCAGCGAAGTTCAAGAGCAACGTTGAGGTACGATGTGCACTGTGCACGGTTGTGGTGTGTGGCGTGTTGTGGATGAGACCGCGCACCGGCAGCAGACCATCGCAACTGTGCAGTGGACCGTGCGCGATTCTCCGCCGTCTACGAGCTTTCGTACTGGTGGACGTTGAATTGTGACACGATCGGGTAACTAACCACTCGGTGGTCGGTGTTCTGCTGCGAGGCAGAATAATGCGCTCGCGAGCTTTTATCGATAATGATCACTAGACCAGAGGTATCCAAGGTGCTTTACAATGCGCTAGTAATTATTTCACGCATAATTCTTCGCGTGTGTTGCGAGGTGTCAAGAATTTCCGCATGCATGGTCTGTCAGAAGATCATTCTTCGGTGAACTTTAATTTGGCGATTAAATCTGAACTGTATCTATGTATGTGAGCTAGTTTGAAGCTTCACTCAGGGTTCAAACATAAGTTTGAGTTCTATTTGATGATCCGCTTTAAGGCTTAGTTAAGGCAACCCTCGACTCTCTTTAGGTAGGCTATAGGTAGCATCAACGCTATGTTTGGGCCTAAAATGTGTTGCAATACATATTACGAACATGCTAATCTTGACCATGCATCCAACAGATCATATTCCGATCTATACTTTTACCCTGACGTCATATGCCGGTTCAAACTCAATGAGAAGATGATCAAGAAACAGTTGACCATCTACCACATCCTCCAATATTGTTTGTCACATTTTTTTGCTACGGGAAAAATCAAGAATTAGGCAAGCAATATATGGCAGAGATCGAGAACTCTCTAGGCTCCGTAGTAGGTGTTCCGTTTCGAATTGATCTCGCTGTTAGTAAGGCCACAACCAAGCATAGCCTGGCCATCGTTTGGAGGCCTTTAATTTACAAAGATGGCGTCTGTATGTTTAAAAATTTATAATTTACAATAAAAAGCACTAAAACTTAAATCGTAACCCAGACTGTAAGCACAAGTGCACGTTGTTCGGAAGCTCTAGCACGTTGCAAACTGCTGGAATAAAAGCGCTAATGTAAGATGAGCGCTAACACACCTTGCTCGACAGACGTCATTCGGCGAGGTTGAAGGATAAATAGAGCACATCTGCCCTGTTTGGTTGCACCATATTCTAGCACGTGAGTGTCACATGCACACATACCGTAACACCCGCATCTGTCCCCGCTCCCTAGAAGGAACTAAAGAAATGTTTTGTAGCCTCCACCACAGCTACTCTAAACGGGGGTGGGGTAGTGGGTGACAGATGACTGGACGGAAACTTGCAATTCCGGTTTCACTTACGGTGGGCTCACCCATAAATGCGTCACGTTTAATGCCAACTCACTCACCTTAGAATAAATTGTTACCCCTTACCTAGAGCGACCATAATAAAAACGATTCATTGCTCATTGTTTTCGTTGTGTGTGTGTTTTGCTTTCAGGACTATGTGCCGAACGTGTCCCTGCGGCCACCAAAATCTGACGACGAGGAAAGTGCGGCAGCACCGTCAAAATCTCTAGACGCACCGTCAGCGAAGAAGAAAACGCGCAAGATCCGCAAACCCAAACTCGAGCTCGAGTATGAAGTGGAAGCTGAACAGCCGGCGCGGCGTAGCATACATCAGTGAGGTTGGTTCTTGCGTTTTGGTGGGGCGGTTTTCCATCGCTCAACAGAGATCCTATCAAAATGGCGCCATTCCGTGTACAGAAGGATGCGCTTCCGCACGTTTTGGCATCAAGCTATTCAATTTGTTTTTGTTTCTAGCCTTTCCAATGCAACCGTGCTCTGTTTTGGCGCTGCTTTCTTTATTGTAAGGCAATAGTTGTTTCAGTGTACTGTACTGGAATTTCATCTTTTTCATACTTTTGATCTTATATTTTGGCTAGTTTCTTCATATTTGTAAGTTTTTTTGCCTTTAATTCTGTACCCCATTACAATTATTTGTATCTGTCCCTAGTTTTTTTTACGTATATCTGTTCTCTGGTACTTGTTGTGCCTGAAGCAACAACTACAATAAATGTTGTAGCGTCAACTGGAGCCTTCGTGAACATCCAAAACAAAAAGGAAATGTTTAGTGAATAAAAAAAAAACAAACGCTGTGCATCTGTCATTCAATATATTAACATAGTCCTCCGTTTAATGTACGAAACAACCCGAACGGTGAATATAATGACGTACCACAGCGACGTCCATATAATTGTTGCCGGCTTGGTTTTGCATTACCTTTGCGGTTTGTGTGTGTGTGTTTTTTTTGGCTAACCTAATCCCACTTAATTAAGTGCGGTTGTGGATAGGAGATAGTGTCAATTCCATAAAGAGAGGCAGCACGCCTGGCAGCCATTTTGTCAAAGTCATTCGATATGTAAGATCTCTCGCCTTCCCGTGCCTCGAATGTCGTCAATTCGGTGAACCGGTTCTTTGTCGAGGCGTTATGCGTCAAATAAAGTGCGCATAACGATATTCGCACGCCAATGCAAGCACTCACCATCGGTTGTGCTTTTCGACGATAGCAATAAGTCATCGTAGGATGAAATATCATCTTGCTGCTGTGGTTGACTATCATTTTGGGGCAGTGTTTTGTACCGGGAAACCGGATTAATGGCACTGTATGGCAGGGCATAATAATGCTTAACGATTGATGGACGTGTGTGGCGTCAGTAGCGTCGCAAAAAAAAAGCGTTAAGCTAATGACAATGCTTGCAGGTATAATATCTCTGTGTAAATAATGCAAACATCACTTCCCGTTCTTAGGTCGTCTACTGATAATGAAGCAAAACTGATGAAAAATTATTTTGTATCTTGTGATTGCTTTCTATAGCTATTTCTATTAAAAATTATATGACTACTTAAACAATCGGATAACCTTTTCCGGTTTGTCATCATAAAAGCATGGTGATGGTAAGCGCTTTTTTTTATATATACAAAATTCACATTTACACATTTACTGAACACATTCTTTTAGACCGGTAACGGTTACGATTACAATTTTGTTTTGTAAAAGAGCAGCACTTGTGTTGCTGCAAATTTATAGCCTTTTTTAAATTAAACATGAACGATTCAACAATGGTGGATTGTGAAGATTACGAACGCCCTAATGAAGCTACAAATCGTATGGAATTTAGCTTTCAATGAAATAAATAAAGAAATAGCAAAAATGTTACATATAAACTTAACTTATACGGTATTACCTGCCGCCTGTCTCAACGGTACGTAGATTTTCTCCTTTATCCAAGCTTTGTTGTACGGTGCGTAGGTGTTGGTAGATTTCTGATATACGAGGCAGCTAAGATCTATAAGCTGTGATTGCGAGCAGAAACGCAGAGATTAGCATGAGGAAAGATTCTAGAAAGCAACATATTCGTGGTTTACCTGATCGACAAAATCAAACAGTTGGCTAATGTCGTGGGTAATGGTCGGTGTGTTCGGATTGTGTCGCTTTAGCTGCTCCTCGTAGATATTGCACACTCCCTCCATGCATTCGTTAACACTTTCATAGTCACTGTAGGTGCGCGTTTCGGGATGCTGTCCGGGCTGCACCAGCAAGATGGTGTGCGACATTATGGATGGGATCCCGGAGCAAGCTAAAACGAAATGTAAAATAAGTAAACCATATGGAGCACCATTATGGTTTTTGAGTTGCACTTGGAAAAAAACGTTTCCTGCTGTTAGGCAGCAGAAAATTCGTGAGGCAAACGTAAACAACCTATTGCTGTTATTGTCGGCACAGTACACAACATCCTTCAATACGATGCTTACCGTCCCGATTCAAACCCCGAAATCGATTGGAAGAACACGGTTAATGCTGGGAAACGTTAATTGCAGATGTGAAGTACAGCGGCGATCACTTGTTGGTAACTAAACACTACGGAAAGAATGCATTTTTATTAGGAAAAATCTCCGTTCGTAGTTTTTGTTTTGCAGCCGCATACAAACACAGTATGACTGCTGTTACTAGTGCCCTCTAGCGGATAATAAGGAAAGTAGAGTATTGAATCGTAAATTGGCTGTTGTAAACAGTCGCCAAAAGCACGTGCAGAGATACAATTTAGCTTTTTCTTTCACCTCCAAACTGATGACCGTCAATAATAACTGCTTTCAAAGTTTTTGGAAATCCTTGTTCTTTAAACTCCAGTTGCCTTGCTTACAGTTTACAGAGTTTATTTCATTTCCTTTCTCGAATCACGCTTTCCCTGACCGTGATAATACATCCTGTCATAGCATCTCTGTGACTGTTGTTTGTAAAATGCTTTGTATCCAGAATATCGATGAACGCATCTATTGCTTTTGTTTCTACTTATTTTGGCTCGAAAATCCCCTTTGCCAACACTCTTTACGTTCCGGTTCTCAATTTAAAGGTTATTAAATTAGTTTTGCAACTAACCGCACGATCGATCGTTGTTTCGCGTTCGAACTACCATCGAACAGGGTGGATCGATTCTTAGGAAGGGTTGAGTTCCTGTTGCAAACAATATAAGAACTGAGCTATTTTAGACGTAGATTTTTTCAGCTTGCTACACACGGCAGACATGACTCAAACGGTCATAAGGCCAGTGGCACGAAGATTCTTTCATCTATGGAGGGGAAGTATTAGAGCACATGCACGCGTACATTACCCTTTGCTCTGCTTTCCATTCTTACAATACGCCGTATATGTGATTTACAAAATAAACTATCGTTAATGCGTATGCGCTTTTATCTTAATTTCACCTGGCGGCATTTCATTCGAGCTATACCTTGGTTTGTGTGTCAAATTTTAGTGTGTGTGCGTATGCACCATACACAGAGAAAACGAAATGAAGTAGCAATAGCGAGAACAAAGAATTACAGAAATGCTTTCTAGTGGTTCATTGTTTTTTTACGAATAATTGAAATATTTCATTCTGAAAACATACTGTAAAATTGTAGAAATGTGTAGAAAAAGAAACGTTCTGCTGCATTCCTTAATTGTCGGTAATCGATTTTGGGTAACGCATCTGGGGGGTCTACTGAAAGAGCTAGTGTGTTTAAATTATAATTACATAAAAATAGCAAAAAAAAAAGAAACTGAAAAGATACGAGAATGAATGCAAAAAGAGAAGCAATAGATTCAACGTTACGCGGTGGTGCCTGCTGCTTGTTTCAACAGTACGTAGATTTTTTCCTTTATCCATTCTTTGTTGTACGGTGCGTAGGTGTTGGTAGATTTCTGGTACACTAGGCAGCTAAGATCTATAAGCTGTGATTGCGAGCAGAAACGAAGAGATTAGCTTGAGGAAAGATTCCAGAAAGGAACACATTCGTGGTTTACCTGATCGACAAAATCAAACAGCTGGCTAATGTCGTAGGTAATGGTCGGTGTGTTTGGATTGCGTCGCTTTAGCTGCTCCTCGTAGATCTTGCACACTCCCTCCATGCATTCGTTAACACTTTCATAGTCACTGTAGGTGCGCGTTTCGGGATGCTGTCCGGGCTGCACCAACAAAATAGTGTGCGACATTATGGATGGGTTAGTTTTCCCGGTTGTTGAGGTTAGGGAATCCGGAACAAGCTAAAATGAAAATTAATATAAGTAAACCATTTGGGGCACCGTTTTTGGAATTCGAGTTGCACTTGGAAACGTTTCCTGCTGTTCCGGCAACGGAAAATACCAGAAAATTCGTGAAGCAAACATAAACAACCTAATGATGTTATGCTTTATCGGCACATAAACGCACGCATACACACACACACATATGCACACAACAAAGAGGACCGCTGCTTACCGTCTCGATATCAACACCGAAATTGATTGGAAGAACACGGTTGATGCGGAAAAACGTTGATTGTAGAGGTGAAGCACTGTATTGGCGTGGCGGTTTGCTTGTTGGTAACTATGCACAACCGATAAAACTTGCCTTTATTTGGAAAAATGCGGAGAATTGTATCGTTCGTTTGATATGCAAGCGATTTTTTGCTGCACACAGAAGCGGATGACAGCTGCTGCTAATAGTGCCCTCTAGCGGATTCTTTCATCTATGGAGGGGAAGTATTAGAGCACATGCACGCGTACATTACCCTTTGCTCTGCTTTCCATTCTTACAATACGCCGTATATGTGATTTACAAAATAAACTATCGTTAATGCGTATGCGCTTTTATCTTAATTTCACCTGGCGGCATTTCATTCGAGCTATACCTTGGTTTGTGTGTCAAATTTTAGTGTGTGTGCGTATGCACCATACACAGAGAAAACGAAATGAAGTAGCAATAGCGAGAACAAAGAATTACAGAAATGCTTTCTAGTGGTTCATTGTTTTTTTACGAATAATTGAAATATTTCATTCTGAAAACATACTGTAAAATTGTAGAAATGTGTAGAAAAAGAAACGTTCTGCTGCATTCCTTAATTGTCGGTAATCGATTTTGGGTAACGCATCTGGGGGGCCTACTGAAAGAGCTAGTGTGTTTAAATTATAATTACATAAAAATAGCAAAAAACAAGAAACTGAAAAGATACGAGAATGAATGCAAAAAGAGAAGCAATAGATTCATCGAATTCAAATATGCTTAAGAAATAAATTCAACGTTACACGGTTGTGCCAGCCGCCTGCCTCAATAGCACGTAGATTTTCTCCTTTATCCAAGCTTTGTTGTACGGTGCGTAGGTGTTGGTAGATTTCTGATATACGAGGCAGCTAAGATCTATAAGCTGTGATTGCGAGCAGAAACGAAGAGATTAGCTTGTGGAAGATTCTAGAAAGCAACATATTCGTGGTTTACCTGATCGACAAAATCAAACAGCTGGCTAATGTCGTAGGTAATGGTCGGTGTGTTTGGATTGCGTCGCTTTAGCTGCTCCTCGTAGATCTGGAAAACTCCCTCCATGCATTCGTTAACACTTTCATAGTCACTGTAGGTGCGCGTTTCGGGATGCTGTCCCGGCTGCACAAGCAAAATGGTGTGCGACATTATGGATCGGTAAGTTTTCCCGGGTTGCTAATGTACGGGGAAGACAGCTAGAGATAGCTAGTTAGAAAGAAATGATAAACAAAATATCAGACAGTCGTATCCACGTGCTCGGTGTAGGAAAATGCCGGAAAATTAATGAAGCACGGTAGCATAAACAACCTAATGATGTTATTCTTTATCGGCACACACACACACACACTTCGTGGGAGGAGGAGATGGCTGCTTACCGTCTCGATAGAAACAACGAAGTTGATGGAAGCGCACGGTAGATATGGCAAAACGTTAATTGAATAAACTTTACTGTAATCAGAAGATTTATTTCCTGTGCGGAAAATTATACGGAACTAGTTTTCTTTGTGCTTAATTAGAGAATACCGGGGAACAGTTCTGCCGCTACGCTGCTGTACACATTGTTTGCTTTTTCACTGCACATAAACACAAATGACAGCCGAGAGAAAATGCAAACGAAACGCTAATGGCGCCCTCTGGTGGATTTCGTAGCAGCTATTGTCACTGTCTAGACGTGTGCTTATTTTACACCCCGTAAAACAATTATGCTTGCGATCAGCGCACGGTCCTAAAGAGGCGAATGAGGTCTATGAGACCCAAAGCCTCTATAAAAAAATGAAAAAAAAAAAAAAAAGATCAGCGCACGGTGAAACTAGGGATGTCTGCATAGATTGGGATGTACATTGCCATCCGGCCAAATAACAATACAACAGTATGATCTTTTAAATCGTGATTGGAGATGGCAGGAAGAGGAAATAAATATCGTAGCAAAAATAACAGAGTTGGTTGGGAGTTCTGTAGCCGTTTGTGCAGCTGCCCAACACTTGCTGCTAAAGGTAACATAATTGCGACGAAACAAATACGAGAGACCGAGAGAGCATGCAGATGTTGCCGCGTACGCTTCAACCGCGATCGCATAATGATCGTCGATGCTCTAGCTCATCACACTCAGCATGTAGCATAGTTTGACGTCCAAAGCAAAGAAAGAACACCGACAGCAGCTTCATTTCTTTTCTAGACAGAAAGAAATTGCCACGAGGCACCACGAGCATAGATCCGCATCGATCTGCTGTACCGGTTTCCCTGTCCCAACTCACCACAACAAAACACCCCAATCGGAACATTCTGTGGTGTTCGCTCGTGGCGTCCCGCTTGCGCTACATGTTCGATCCAGCCGGGAAAAGACGCTCGATATATTTATGTGTACGTATCTGCCTACCCGCAAAGTAACCTACTTAAAACGTACGAGCGTTCCCGCGTGCGGTGTTGACTCTCCTACTGCTCTCTCTGGCATAATCGAGAAAAAAAACGTAGCAAAAACCCCAACTGTTGTTGGTGGAGGATGCTGCCATTCTGCAGAACGTTTTTACGAAGGAGTGCGAGAGAGAGAGAGTAAACGAAATCGTGGTAAAGGCGAGACGAAAGAAGGTGGTGTATGGGTGAAGAGATCACACCACAGTAACGGGTTTGAGGTAGGAAATCCCTCAAATGCGAACGTGTGTCTCTGCTGCGTCGGATATCCGTCAGTCGCGTTCTTGCGCCGATCAAGACGATCGTGTACATTGCCGGTGTCTGTATTAGGGGTTGTGGTAGCCACAACACCCAGAGCTCTGTACGTCGCGTGCGTGCGCGTATGTGCGATTGCTATCAATTTAATTGATCCGTTAGAGCACTTCTCCAAGTTCAAGTTACGGTTGACATACGATCGCGCGTTCTATTGTAGCTCTGTGTATTGTCTGAAGCAGGAGAGTGTTTTTCCTAGTGCCTCAGTTACCTACATTGCCGAGTCTAGCACCGCACGCTCGAAACAGCGCAGCGTCATCACCATCAACCCAACCTTCAACGCGGGACGAATAACCGGATTTCGGCCATTCAACCTGCCCCACGATCAACGTGTACCGGTGGACCGTTGGCCTTAACGTTGAACCAAAGCCAAGGTTCAAGGACCCAGGATGCATAGGAGGTCCAGATAAAGGCTCTTCCGGGGCGGGGTGTTATTCGTGTTGCTTAAATTCATTTTTTTTTTTTGTGAAAAACCGGTCCGCCGTGTGAGCTGGCCTGTCAGTGTCAGTGTGCTACGGTCGTAAATGTCGCGCGAAACCCGGCCACCACTATTGGTAGTTACCGTTATCATTCGCATATTCGCTTACCCCGTTTACACTATCCCACCACCCGCACACTGCGTAAGGCGGCAACGGAGCGGGTGACCCGTATTTTTTGTTTTTGGTTTTAGCTGGTGTGCGCGAGACTGCGACTGTTTGTGCAGTACACGCTGCGGGTCTAATTTGTGCGTGTTTGTTGATGCTCAAGACGGAAGTGAGCTGTTTGTTTTTGTGCGATTGTTTTATTATTGCCTTTTTGTGTCTGTGTCCGTGAGTGTGCATCATTGGCGTTTGCGTGGGTGTGTGTTCGTGTGTGCCGTTGTGTTCTGTCTGCAACGAATCCGAATGTCGCCGGCTAGTAGGCTACGATTCTCATCCCAACAAAGGTAACGATTTAGACACTGTACCGTCCTTTTCCATACTCAGAGTTTTTGGACTTAGTTAGCGTAAGTCTCCGTGTCTGTATTCGTAAGTCTACCTGCGGATATGTTGCCTTGTTGTGCCTTGAGTTTGTAAGGTGTTAAACATCCAAACGGAGGGTTTTACGTGGGAGAGTTGAGGCGTTTTGTTTGTAAATATGGTTTATTGCGAAACAGGCCCTGACCTTCGGGGCTGGTTAAACGCGAATGTGACGAATATTGCGTGGTAGGTGTGTTTTGCCTGTTTCTGGATGGCACAAGCAGTATTTATTTTACACTGAACAGATCCATTTTACGATCTTCCTTACAGTGACTTTATAGAGATTGAGAAGATATTGAGGCCTTACCTTGGGCCTTACATACAAAAACATTTGGAAGCTTTCGAACGCCAGATTTAAAGTTGTGCCACAAGTCTAACTCTGGCTGTTAATGGATCATCGATGAGAAAAAGACTCAGGATAGATTGCTTTTGACTGATTTAAGCTGATAAGGACTTTTGGCTGATAAGGAGTCGTTCTCACTATAAAATAAAATAATTTAGATACATTAAATTATCTGTATGAATACATCCTCCACAGAATGCGATTAAGTTGTATAGTAGATGTGCTATAATTTATTTATTTACAAAACTATGGAAGTTATCCGGCTACTGTTGTTTACATAACATACGACTAAGTGAGCTGGACTTGGAGTTGGATTATCGTCGAAAGAGCTATCTTGAATCGTTCACTAATCGTCATGTGAACATCAACTTCGAATTTGATTGCATAATAAAAGGCTCATCAGTTGTGTAATACACATATAGTAGTTGCAAAATCTGGTCGTAGTACTTGCTTATCTCTTTAGAATTCTACGTGTAGCTAAGATACTGATTGAGAATAGACGAGACTGCACCATCAATTATCTGTGTAGATATTTTCCTAATCCAAATTATAAACAAAGATCTTCTTCTCCTTTATAAAAAAAAATCGAGAGCTCTAGGTGTACCATTTCAGGCTGTCTTGACTTAATTTACTCATTGCTAGAGGGTTAGCCCTGCGCGAGAGGCAAACAAGACAGATGAAAAAATAAATTAAAAATAATTTGCATACTTGCAGGAGTTGTGTAGGCTCGTTGAGCGAATATTATCAGATATAACCTACCTACGCTAAACAGAAATTGTATCGTCTGGCTGACTAGAATGGTAAAACCTACACAAAAGCAAATATCCTGCACCTTAATTTCTTTGGAACTTTTATTTTTTTCTTTAGCAAAACTCCAAAAGTAATCAAAAGTTATCTGGCCTATTAATCCGATTTTGCAGTTTAAACAGTATCCCTGACAGGGGAAACCAAATTTCCAACGTATGCGCTCAACATATAATTCAGTTACAGCCTTATGGTGAAATCGGTAACACCTGACAGGATTTAATTAGTGTCCAAATTGGCGACTGCTGTGGAAAAATATAACCCTGTCACCACACGTGGAGCTTACAATTTTTTGTTTACATTTGCCGTTTTATACCACCACAGCATGGGGTTCTGATTCTTGAAATTGAGTTCGGGTTCGCGGTTAATACAATAAACGCATCCAACCACAGCAGGCAGCTGCTGTGTGCGGTGATTTAATCACTCTACAATGAGCAGGAAATTTGTGTCTTCCTGGTAAACGAAAAGCTGCCAGCAAAAACCGATCCAAATTCGATTTGCATCGTGAGAACACTTTCCGTCCGAAGTCCATATTCACATAGTGCTGGAGGGTTTTGGGTGTTTGCTTTGTGGCAGGCAATGTGTTGCATCCGCTGTCCTGAATTGGTATGACATTTTATTTTATTACATTTTCCCCGTAAAGCCTCTGCGTGTTGAGTTTTATTGCACGTGATTCCTGCGATTATCATATAATTCGATCAAAAACATGATGGCAACTGCATCTTATTCCGACCTTTATCGATTATTAAAAGTGTAAATTAAGTGTAGTGTTTGCATACTTCCAAATAGGACGTTGATTCAGAGTGGTCAAATAACACACATTTTTTAACCAGAATTTATTGAAACAAGGGGTCCCAAACCAGGCGTTCTTTTCGTCGAATAGCTGATAGGAAATACTAACAGTAGAGAATGTTGAAGCAGTGCTTGCATGTTTGTAGGCATGCCAAAATTTGAAGATGATTTTACTAACTTACTCACTAGACGCTATAACCGATTCGTGGTCTTGACCTGCTCCAACAACTCTCAATAACGCTCAACGGTCGAGAGCCGTCGTCTACCAATCCATCACTCCATCTTAATTTGGGCCTACCACGTCTTCTTAGTCCATGCTGACGGCTTAAAAGGACTTTTCGGGCTATGTTCTCCGGTGTCATTGTACAGCTCCTCCATAGTCCTGCTTCACGTACGGGATCAACAATAATGGCTGAGCATCTTCCTCTAACATACGGTTCAGACTAATTCATCAGTGCCGGGCAGAGTCCTTGTCTTAGAGACGTATGCGAGAACTGGAACAATAAACGTCCTATACTGTTCCAGCTTCGTTCTTTGCTTCTGCTACATAGGAGAGGCTCAAACCAATGACGTCTATGCCATCAACGTATGTCAGGACTCTAGGTTGACTTTTTGAAGATGGTCCTTGCAGTTCGAAAGAGAAGACTAGGTAAGACCATCTCCCTAGCTGATGATTGGTGATGGCATGTGCTGTTGGTAATAAGCGTGATAAGCTTGGCCGAGATTCCAAAAGACCTCATTGCGTCGTATAGTTTTACCCTGGTGATGCTAACGCATGCGGCTTTAAAATCAATGATGAGATGGTCGCAGTAGTTGATTTGAGGAGGAGACATGTTTAGTTAACGTTTTTAATTGCTTGAAAAACAAGGCGCCATCATCAACTCATTACGGTCTCTTCTTTCTTGGCCTAACGACCTCTTAGGTCATGTCTGCTATTTCTGGCTTACTAGACTTATTGTTACCGCATAGTTGGATAGTCAGTCCTCACTATGGGGGAACGGCCCAGATGAGACTTGAACCCCGGTCCTGCCGTGTGAGGATCGGCGCCGCTGTCGCATCTACCATTACGGTCTCTATAAGCTATTTAAAGTCTTTATAAACATAATTCATGCATACTTATAGGCGCGAAAAAAAGACATGATTTAAAGCAGTGATTCTTAGGAAGTGTCGGAAAAAAATGAGTGCTCGATGAGCCTCGAAAAATTTACAATTTTCAATGGTGCTTCTGCACCCATACTGGTGATGGTTTATTTCCATGGGATCTGATTTATTGGAACAGTTACATACATGTAACGAATCTCATCAGATCCAAAAGAAAAAGACCTGTCTGACTCCGACAGGTACAAGTTGAAGCTCCAATTTAAGAGCGAATGTCAGATGTCCAGTACTCCAAAGTACTATAGGTACTCGCTAATGCTGCATTCTCTTATGCAACAGATTCCTGTGCCGTTACATACTATGCGGTCTATCCATATAATCCACACATTTAACAGCTTTTTATTAAACAAATCCCATTAACTGGGCGTTGGATGCAATAAGTTTGGGAACCACTGGATTTAAAGTAATAGTTCTTACAGTAAACGTTGCATGTGCTATTTTAAACCATTCTGTTTAACACACCATCTGCATTTGCTCTACCCCTACACAGATGCCGTACAGCAATGGAGCAACGTTACGGTTTCTCATACCGGCCGTGTTGCGCGGTAGCCAGAAAAACGTCTGCCGTATAACGCGCGTCTCGATCAGCTCCGACTCGGTCTACTACGACGATTCGGACGATTCCGGCACGTCCAGCGTGATCCCGATCGCGTACCGCCCGGTCAGCAGCATCAGCAGTACGGACGGCGAATCCATGGACGACGACAATCCAAGGTAAGTGTGTTTGTGGACGATGGGCGAAAGCAGACCGTTACGAGCGATAAGTGATTCCGTATTGGGTTTTTCCCACAAACATCTGTACTTGGTGTTTTGCTACAATTATAGCGCTTTAAATTTAAGTTACAGCAAACCGCGTACTACCGGTCTACCGGTTTTGTGCACAAAATATCTGTAACAGTCTGTTGGGCAGCTGAGCTCAATGGTCAATTGCAAACCTCAATCGTATGTGCTAAGGGGTAAAAAATGACGTCATTTATTGATTTTTAAAATAGTCACCCGAAGTGCAGTTGTCGTTGAAGTGCGCAACGATCTTGGCAGCGACCGAGCGCGCCCATTAACGCACCTGCCTGACTTCTTCGCAAGTTGTTGCCCAGTTTCTGCGCGTTCTTAAACTCTTTCTTTCTCTCTCTCTCTCTCGCTCTCTCGCTTCGCTAATCTACTCTGACCTGAAGTAGAGGAGGGGATACGAAGGGGGGAACAG
>KZ062535.1:120838-138461 GCA_002091835.1 Anopheles maculatus | reverse complement strand
CTTTACCGAGTCTGGATCACGAGGATCCCGCGTTCGGCAATCAGATCGTGTATTCTGTTTTTTTCTTTCTCTCTCTATTGCTTCTTCCAACCGCTTCCATCCCACAATGTCTGCTGCCCTGGTGAAGCCACCAGCAAACTCTTTGCCATCATCCTGCCGAACAATGTGCTGGGTTCGGGTTCCATTCGACCCGACGCGCACTTCACGTTCAGTTCGCATCATTCCATCCCTGGCCTTTTGTTAGCTCTCAGATCTGTACGTGTGTTTGTGTGTGCCATCGTAAACCTAGTAATCACCTGGCCGAACGATGGCGAAGAACAGACTGTGGGCAACCAGGACGAAATGGAAGGGAAAATTAAAACCTAAGCAACTGAATTCCAACCTCAAAGACAGTCGACTCACGCTCCAGTCGTTCAGTCGGGGTCACCTATCATTCCCCTGATTTCCCGCAAATGTTCCTTGGTTCTTTGGAACGATTCTTTTTGGAACTCTTTCGAGTCTCGTACTTAAAATCACTCTTCGAAATCCTCTTACAACATATCGAAGTCTCCGAAACTGTCGCATGATCTTTCCTCGACCATTTTCTACACTACAATTACCACCGAAACTATGAGAAACCTGCGTTCAAGTTTGGGCGAAAGCTAACCCATCCAATCATCAAAACGCCCTTCTCTGTTTTATCGTTCGGCTGCTGACGTCAATAGCGACATTTTATGGACCAAATTGTTTAAACTAACAATTCATCAACATCGCTTGATACCAGATCGCCTTATTCACAACTGCATACTGCGAACGACCTAGGCAAAGCACACACTCACACCAAAACCCTACCCAGAGTGAGATTAGAATCGCTGTCGCAAAGGCAACAGATTTCGATCTCGCCGATCTCGCTCCATAGAAGGTTGCGCGCCACCGTCGAACTAGTGTGCTCTATTCCCGGTGCCGTGTTTTTGGTTTGGTTTTGCGTCGGTGTTGCCTATCAAATTCATCCGCTATCGATCGCCCTACGGGCCGTGGCCGAGTCGAAAGGTACGGTGCGAACTGGGGCGAGGGATAATTTCTGTTTAATTTGCGCCAACGTTTTGGCCGAGCCACGTCAAACGTGTTGGTAATAACTGTAAATGACTGACCCCAGGACGGAAGGGTAATTTCCAATTCAGTATTGAAAATGATTGAAGGGAGACAGGCAGAGTGGGGCGGCGGACGAATGTTGTGTACAGGGAGTAATAAATCATCGAATCGCCAGCACCAACCCTGGCGGCTGACGCGAGAACCACGACCGGCGCGGAACCGGACCCCATAGGAGATCACCTTTCGGGATGGAAAAAATTGAAAATGCACGCAAAAACACATCCTAGATCGCCGCCGTCTGAACGCGGTGTGGCGAACTAACGACTCTTTTTTTGTTTTTGTTTTGCTGTTGAACGATTTAAAACGAAAATTGCACGCCTCTACTCCGCGCACACCGCGTGTCTGCGCAGCGCAATTCACCTACTTTGCCAGGTCGGAAGTATCGAAGCAAATTTGGGTGAGCTCGGATTCATGAGAGACATTTTTTCCGCATATCTTCCAGACCAGGCTTTGCTGGAGGAGTAACTTTAACGAATCAACCCTTAGACAAGTGAAAGAACGCGTGTGAAGGCGTACCCGAAAGCAGCATTCAACGGTGGCTGCTCGAACGGTGGTTCGTCGGTGTGAGGCGTGAGAAATGAATTTTCTGGCCCAAAAACTCTTACCTATCTATGGTAGCCAGGGAACAAATTCGTTGAACAACGAGTGGCCAACGAGCAGTGGCCAAAGTGGCCTTTGAAAATAATAATTTACTCCAAATCATCCGTGTCCTATGTTACGACAGCATAGAAAAGCAGTAGTCACCACGTTGGCTTGCGAAGAACACTTCCAAAACTGTACCTTAAGAAAAAGGGACTTTTCGTTACGGTTGAAGACGAGTCCAAACATTCCACATGTATGATGAATTTCAATTCATTCACACTCGTTCGCACAGACTTGCATATAGGCTGTATAATTATGAGGCTTTCTGAAGTCACGACAAACCGTGCCACTTCGATTGTTCGATCACATTCCTCTATAAATAATGTTTTCCCAAACATGTTTCCCACTTGACGATGGCATCCAGCGTTCCTAGCTGTCCTAGCGTGCATGCACAGAATGAGTAACTGTTTCTACAATTATATCATTCCTGTCGCTTTTTTGTGTGTATATCTTCACGCCTTTCCAGGTATGGCTGTATATCTCTCTTTTCGCCATCCAATCTCTCTCCAGGTACGTGAATGCGAAATCGGAACCGATAATCGTTTAATGCTAGCTACATAGAAATTGCGTAAGTTTGTCATCCATGAATGTCGTTTACCATCGCCTGATGCATTTCTAAGCACGGGCAGAAGTGCATAATTAAAATACACCATCACTTGCATTTCTTTTCAACATATTGCCTGGTCGCGTTGCCAGCTTCGGTGGACATATTTATCTAAATTAAACATAGCACGATCGATACCTCGAACATCATCAAATAGCTCATTTGCATACTTACGAGATGTGCATTAAAGTGTACACTCTTCCCTCACACTCCACAAGTGTTCGCGAGCGCCAGTGTGAAGTGAAAAAGTGAAATCCATTTTTTGAAACAGGAACATCAAGGGGAGAGAATTACGTGTGAATTTTAACAACCTGCAAAATCCTAGAAGACACCACGACCCAAAACCCTCTCGATACCGTTTCGCCATTCACCGCCTTAGCTGGCCGGCTACCGAAACTTGAGCCACACATGCAGCAGCAGCTCGGCAGCGATGGCAGAAGTATAAATAATGAACACTTTCTATCGCCGACAAGATGCTGCCGCTGCAAGTAGCGGCGATCCTGCGGTCGCACCACGGGACCAACCAGCTGACAATCTGCGACACAGCCCTCCGGGGGCCAGCGAGTCCCCGGACAAGTGTGTGCGGTTTGCCGAGATCTACAAGTAGAAAGTCGACTTTGTCATCGTCTCGCACGCTCGGTGACTTCTCGAGCCGACCGCACGAAAACCATCATCTCCGCCGGTCCGCACCGCAGTGTCGGTTGTCGTTTGCCGTTTTGCCTACACGGTTGCAAACGGCCGATTTTATCCAAAGTTCCTGCGAAATCGTTCCACCGTATGCAAAGCCTCCCGTTTTTTGAAGGGATGGGATACGGGGAAGAAATATTCGCCTGTCGTTTCTTGGCGATTTGTCGTTCCCGCACCACAGCAAAGGCCAGAAACCGGTCCGGCGGTGGTTTTAGTTTTTCCTGGACGGTTTACTGATTTATTCAGCCTTATGTTAATATGATTACGACATACACACAGTTTTCGCTCTCTTTGGATGTCGCGGAATAGCCATACTTTGCGCGTACACACACACACAACAATCAATGGAGGATCGTTCCTCCGAAGCACAGGCGGCTTCCCAAAATAGTCAAATCGCAATGATGGGCTGCCTCGTCTAAGGCGCAAAGTTCTTCGCCTGACCAGTTTGCCGACCGTACCGCCGTTCCGAAATTCCTATCCCTTTTTGTGGGCGAAAGTGCTTTCCATTTTCAAAGCCTTCGCGAAGCACCCCGGAGTTCATGCTCGTGTTCATATTATCATATACCTCCTCGGTGATCGCACACCGAGCCGGGAGAAACATAATCCTCGTCCAGCCGCACAGCATGCACTTCTGTTCTGGTGCGTCCGTATTCATCTTTCGAAAACGGACGCCGGACCGGACACCATTGGCTTAACACCTTTACACACGTTAATTATCCGATCGGCGATAATGTATCGAACAAGGACTGTGTGGATTCGCTTTCTAATGCCGTGCCAGAACTATCCTGCGACGCGCGTGTATAGGAACCTGTTGCGCTTGTTCATGCAATTATCGGTACGGTCGTCCAGAAAGAGAAAGTCACCAGCACCACCGGTCGGAAACCTGGTGTAACAAAGTTGTAACCTTAAAAGGTATTGGACCATGCCTGCCTTCGTGGTACGTGATAGAGATGACAACAGAATAAAGCTGCATTGTCATAGACTTAAATGTCGGATCCTTGAGAAATACGGTATTAAGCGGCTAAAGGTTGTCGTTGCTACAGAAGGGATAATTATTGGAGATGATTGTACGCTTCGAACGCTGTTAACCATTTTATCGAAAATGTTTGTATTTTAACACTTAACTCATTGAAACCCTGTTTCGGGTTTGCTCGAGTGGTTATCAGTGCTAAACTATCAGACAAATTTAACTAAAAGGCAAACCAAAACGTTACAGATTTAACCCCACAAGCAAAGCATCTCCCTTCACTCATAATGAAATCCGCGCGATGACAGGGCGAAGTCGTTGCCTTTCAACACAGCGTCCACCGGCACAGCACAAATAACTTCCGCTGGCCCATTTCTCATTCGAACAATGTCGTCAAAGTTGTTTCTCCATCCCCTCCACTTTCTCTTCAACGTGGAATGGTACGCAAGCAACAAAAAACAGTAATCTTTTCCCCCAAAAATCTAACCTCCGACTCTGACTTCCGAGTTCCGAATCTCCTACGGGAAGTTGGCGAAAGAAACGGAAACTGTTGGCATTTTTGACGATTGACTTTGTCACTTTAAAGTAACGGACGTTCCATTGAGAAATCCATGGACGAACTTTGATCATGCCACGAGGGGCAATTCGTCAGGGAGCTGTTGCTCGGCACTCTATAAGTTTGCTACGTTATTAGCCACCTAGAAACGTGGAACCACCTTTCACCACCATGGGCATGGGACAGTCTCTTCTCGCTACTGAATTTTAACATTTGTTTCGGCAGCGACGGGAAATTGTAGCACCTCACAGACCTCTATTTCTCGATCGTGAGCAGTGGAATGGTTTTGGTCGGCTTTGGCCACAGCCACAATCAAACAGAAGGGCCCATCCAATGTTCTCCAAGGCGTATGATGGCGCGATGGCGGTGCACGCTGTGTTAATTAGAAACGCGCATGTTTATACTTCAATTAAAACCGTTCAAACGTGCGACCGCCGTTCTCGTTCTCTGTATGGTATGGATAAAGGGGCTTCGAATGTTACCCGACCACAAGTCAGCCTGGGAACCGCGTGCGTTGATTGATGTTCTGTCGCGTTTTGTAGAAAACATTCGGAGGTTCAGCAATCGTTTCGCCCAAAACACTCATTAGGGGCGCTCATTTCGGAAGCTTCTTTCGGAGATGGCGCCCCTTTCACAGACGAAATAAATCATTTAACGATAAAAATCATCTTTTGATGCAAACAATCACACACACACACACACACACCGACACACTAGCAGCGATGCAGCGATCTAGTGAAGAATCAACCAATGTTGCCTGCGACAACTGCACCGTAACCGCGTACCACCGCAAGGATCGCTTGTCGGAGAGATTTTATTGCATCCTGCTGTGAGCCCGGGCACCGAGTGAAAGCCGCCAACCGCCCTGCAGCCGGTGAAAAGTTCGGAAAGTTTGCTTGGGAAATCGACCCGAAACCCCCCCAAGCTATGGCCAAGTTCATCAGTCCTCCGTTTCGGGCAAAACCGCGCTCAAACGTTCGGCTGCTTTTGCTTTAAGCCGAAAAATCAAATAAACCGACCGACTTCCGTTCGCGAATTTTACATTCTCGTGAATGCCTTCTTCAACTGTCCCCGTGCGAGTTGGCGGGGAGGATGTTGGGCTTGTGAAGCGGACGAGTTTTATGTCCTTTTTTAGTGCATCAAAACCGATGGGAGCCTACACGGAAGCCCGATCCACACCGCACACAATCAACCAACAATGCGAGAAGGGCAAGAAGGGATTATGAAGGAATGGCGTTTGTCCAGAATGACCCGTCCGACATTTCGGCTTGACTGATTTCGCATTACCGTTGCCATCGTTCCTCCCCCGGGGGGGAACCCTACACGGTCCCAGGCAGTGTACAGGGACCGAGATCGCGATCTCGAACATCACAACAATCTCGCGTTCGAGCTGCCGATGGCAAAGATAAACCGCGCTTGCCCGCTGGCGATACGACGGTAGCCCGGCCTGAAGGGTTATTCGAACCGCATGGTCCATCTTTTTCGCGAGACGGCCTCCGTTTTATTGTGGTGCCGTTTTTCTCGATTTCTCTCCTTCGTGCACACACACGCACACACCCGACCCTAGATTATGGTTTGACAGCATTATACTTTTTTTGTTGTTTAATTCGTGTGAGTCTGCGCCTATCTCATTCTCTGGATGGCCTTTTACCTTGGCATTGGCATTAACTTTCCTTCGATGGGGACGGGATTTTGGGAAGCGTTGGGTGGATTGTTCGTTTCTTTTTTCTCTCTCTCTCTCTCTGGTCGAACTATTGAGCTATCCAGGTCATACCGGCCAACCGACACAATCGGGAAGATGGGACCATTCGCGGGACAGCGATCATCTGCGGTTGATCGGCTCTCGTTCGCTGCGTGCCTCTCGAAATAGAATCACATTAAACTTGTCATCACGCTGCCCGGAAGGAATGTACCGAGAGCCAAAATGGCGTTGACGTTTCACATCAAGGTGGGGCGGGCCACGACAATGTCAAGAAGATTTCGATCATCATGATGTAGGCTTTTTATGCGAAGCGGAAAACGGGAAGCTCAGCAGCGAATGGACAACACGAACGATACGAGACCAGAAAGGGAGAGAGAGCAAGAGAGAGAGAGAGAGAGCTACTGATTTAGAGCCAAAACAGCAACAGACAATGATCTGTAGTTACAAGGTCCAAAAATGTTAATTAATTAAATTTTAATATAAATAAAACAAGTCGGCTCTACGCAATAAAACCTGCTGCGCCGAAAAGAAGTATGGCAATCACGTGCGCCTTGTACCGGCGTGTGTCGCGTTCCCGGTTTCAAGATTCCCGGCACTCACTTGAGAGATCGCAAATTGAGGCTGGATTTACTTAAATTGTTGCTCGCTGGATTAGGCAACAAGACTCGGTGGATTGTTGTTTGCCGTGTCTTCTCTGGTGCCGTTGCCGACCCAAAGATGCTCGCCATGGCCAGCTAATTAAGCTAATTTTATGTCGAAAAAGAACTCTTATTACCACCCCTTTGCACTCCCCATGGCTGACTGTCCTTTTCCGCAACGGTGAGATTGGGAACGGATCTGGAAACGAGCGTCAACGAATAAATGTCATCGATCGACATTGAAAAGGTATCTTACTGAGGACGTTCCGTTTGTGGCTGTTTTTACATTTCGGGTTCAAGCACTTTGCCATCCTGATAATAGACGGTGGGAAAGAAGGAGTCCGAATTTATGGCTCCAACAACACGAGAGAGAAGGAGAGAGAAGCACCGTCCGGCGACCGATGAGTCGTAAAGTTGTCGTTCGCTTATCCGTCGTACCTGTTTAACGTGATGCCAGTGTCAAACGTTTAACAAGCACTTACCCAAATAATCAAACTGCTCGCCACCCTTAGATGGATGTGGGAAACGCAGGGCACATAAATCATTGGCATTTATTCGTAAAAATTACATTAATAAATACAGCCCCCGCCCGTGTACTGACGACTGGCGGCTCATCCGTGGTCCTCCTCCGTTCCGACACCGAAAAAACTGTGCAGTGTTGTGAGATCATCTCTAAGCGGGCGACTGGATGGATCTTAATTCTCACCGTCACGAGAATCCCACGGCGCAGCAAACGCCGGAAAAAAGCAATACTTGCGAGTCGCGGTATATTACACCATCCCGCGTTCCCTGGGTTCTGCCCAGCTGCCCAACAATGGTGCGCAATTTTTGGCGGGTATTAAGAAAATTGTTTCCTTCTTTCGGTTAATTAATATCGACAAAAGCGCGAGATCGAGGTAGCCGCAATCTTGCCGGTACGATCGCGATCTGTTAATGGATACGGTTGGACCACGGCGTTGCGTTCCCCGGTTCCCGCGATCGCCGCTTTCTGCCTTTGCCTCCCTTTCCCGTGGGGGCCCTCCCCCATTTTCCCAAACTAACGATTATCGATCCGAGTTCTTGGCGGTGGCGGGTTCGGTTAAGGGCGGCCCGGAAGAGGAGGGAGATAGTACAATGAGTCGGGAGAAGAAAAAAAAAAGTCCCGGGCAGCGTCGTAGCCATCCACCGATCCATCAGTCAGTAACTCAAACACCATTACCAACGACACGACCAAGACCCTCTGGCTTGCTGGCTGACCGTCTATATCTCAATCCCACTCGCCGACGTGAAGCCCAACATTCGACGGGGGCCGTAATTTCACAATTCTCACTTAAGTGTTAAAAAATCTTTCCATAATTTTACCCCTAGCATGGCGTCTTCCGACTACGCGTTCTCGCGCGGCCGTGGTGTCGAGGACCGCGGCGACGACGACGTTCGGTTGCGCCAGAAAGCGTGTCATTATGGCGAAAATAATCCAACGGAATGTTTTCCGTTGCCGATGCTACCTTTCTCCCCCCGAATCGCTCCTCCTCTTCCCTTCGGCTGTCCAACCATCTCCAGCGATGGGAGGATCATCGACGCCGGCCTCAAACCGATTTCATTAACAATTTTCATTGCTTGTCAAGTTCGATCATGCCGCTCCCATGATTATTTCGAGCGCCGGGCTTTCGGTGCACGAAATCGAACTCAGCAAAGAAGCGGACCGAAATGAAGCTGCCGACAAGAGGAAGTTTGTAAAAATCAGTTAGAATCTTAGCGCTGTTGGTTGGTGGTAAGGCATATTTTCTCATTATTTGCCAACACTTTTCTTCTGACGCATCAAACGGTTCTTCTGTTCTTCGAAGCACAAAAAAAAACGAGCCCCCATACGATTGACATTATGTCGCAGAGGTCTTTCAACTTGCTTTTTTCGAGCAACTTGGCGCATTAAACGTTTCCCTCCGGGATTCGGAAGGTAAATAAGTGCCAAGAGCCACAGAGAC
Organism: Anopheles maculatus; assembly: GCA_002091835.1. Lineage (NCBI taxonomy): Eukaryota > Metazoa > Arthropoda > Insecta > Diptera > Culicidae > Anopheles > Anopheles maculatus. The sequence goes on along the minus strand of KZ062535.1, from coordinate 129,573 downwards.
TGCATATGAGCAATTTAATGCACCGAGGCGTTTAATTTGCGGCCTTCACTAAACACCACCGACCCGACGCTGACCCGTTCGGATGTTCTGCAATCTCGTCCCAACGACTAGAATAGGATCGTGATGTCCGGATTGGCCACACATAGTGCTCATGCTCGCCCGCGTACGCTCCTCTCCTTTTACCTGCCTACGATAAGAAAATCGATTTTGAACCATCAATGCGCGTTGAATAATAATTGAAAACGCAGGGTAAAAAAAACACACACGGCAAAAATCGATCCTCTGTGTGTGCTCATCAGGACGTTAGGGTGCTGGCCTCGTACTCGTACGCTCAGTGCACAAAAAAAGCAATCGTAAAGTACTCGGTGATTTCCTGCAGATTGCATCGATCTTATACTTTAACGGGAAACTCATTCCCTATCGGACTCGATCCTGGCCCGGTGCTGGATTGTACGGGGCCGGAAAGAGCTCCTTTTTAATTTTCTCCACACCCTTCTACCTACTACACCCGCCGGACGTCCTCGCGCCTTCCTCAGCTTCCCAAGTGTCGTGATCGTGATCTCACGAACGCAACAGGCAACAGCATCAACAAAAAGGGCCAACCGAGTTAAAAACGCTTTCGGTGGGCGGATTTCGGACTTAATCATGCTTGGTACATTATCAGCCACGACGGAGCACACACACACACACACGCATACAAAGATACCTAACCGATAGTGCAGCAGTTCGTTGTGGCGAAATGAGCACCCATTTTCCGCGAATCCTTCACACGGTACGCGCACTTTTACGGTGGCCCTTCCGAGGTGTTGATCTTACCCTCCGGGCAAAGGAGTTGTTTGGTTTTGATGCGCCCATCTGGTGGTTGCTACTGCCGGGAGCTTCCACGGACGACTACGGTTCGTCAACTTGAACCGCTGGACCGCTTTTAATGGGAGACAATGAGGGTATCATGCTGGGTTAACTCGTATAATGTTTACCTTCGATAATGTTGCTTCCCGCTCGTTGGGTCGAGGCCAATCCGATTCCGAAAGCTCGTCCGCAAGGTAGGCCAACGCATCCGTGACGAGATTTTTTCAGTGCATTTTCTTGGACATACTCACACACAGACTTTGGTACTTATGATCGGTAATCGATCGAGCGGCCTAGTGCGTCCAACCCACTATCTGTGCGCTCCGCAGCCACTCATAATCTTCTAGAAAATGTGCTTTCCTCGCTACCATGCCCTCACGTCACAGCCCCTTCATTACCGGTTCTTCTAGCCAATGCAAGGAATGTGGTATCCGGCAGTCAGGACGCACGGCTTATTTGGAGGGGATAAGTGCGCTACATGTTATCATAAAATTAATATTTTTTTTTACTTCGCTCTCGCTCGCTCGTCCCATGCACGGTAAGTGCGTCACGATCGCACGCTTCTCCACTTCCCGACCTATCCTGCGACCCTCGGCGACTCATAATCATATCTCGAGCTCAAGCCCCGGCCGGCCGGCCTTATTCATCCATTATCCTTCTTGCTCCGCACCATTTCCTTTTTGTTTTTATCGATTAGCCATCCAATAAAGTATAATATTAAAACTTTATAATGATGAAGAATTATTTTGCACTTTTATTTTGCCTTCATTTTTTGCGCGCTCTCTCTCTCTCTCCCGTTGGCTCCACCTGTGCACGACTGCTGCGTTAATTTCCGTTGGCCGATCGACGATCCTGCTGCTGCCGAGACATTGGGTTTTCGGACGCACCGCAGCACACAGTGGCATTGGCGCAAAGCCTTCATTAAAGCATTGCACCCGGGTGGGGGGGTAAAGGAAAAAGCATGCGAGTGGGGAAAAGAAACTTATAAGTACTGGCCGGGGTCTTGATATTACATTCTCCAACTGCACTTTCTGTGCTGCACTCGCACTTCAATTGGCGCAAACCGGCGATGATCGCATCTGATTGCAATGGCGGCAGCGGTTCCGAGCGTTGATGGCTTTTTTCCTCATCTTTTCCCCGAAGGAGGAGGCCCTGCAAAAACGTGCAATGCTTCTTGATAATTCTGTCGTCCCATCAAACACATCGCTTTTTCTCTTTCGTTCCACGGGCATTCTTTTTTTTTTGTTCTCCCGGTAGTAGTATCATAATGTTTGGGACGCTTTTTTTTTTGTCGGTGTATGTAATGTTTCTGTGCGCTCTTTCTGGCGTGGCATATATGTGTCGTTTTCTCGACATTTTCACAACACCGAACCCTGACGGACGACGACGTAGTAGCAGCACCCGGGTAACACGAATGATCTGCGATGGTTCCATCTCTCTCGCCAACATGGCGCTGGGCCGTCCCGATGCCAACGCTGATAAACGTAGCTGAAGCATGGCGAATTCCCGTCGTGTCAAAAGGTGCGAATGGCGCGAACTGAACCATAACCACCGAGCTGAACGAAACTGCGCAAGGTGCACGACACAGGATGACCTCTGAACTACTCCTCCGGGGAGCTTCACCGGAGCGGAAGTGTAAATATTGCACTTTTGTTTGGCTGTGTGTGCTGTGTGTTGTAGAACAGAAATTTTTCACTTCCTCCACAGGCAACCAACAGTCGAAACAACTTGAAAGATGATTCGATTCGCCATCTTGGTCGTGGAGAAGAAAGCCAAAAATTCACACAACCTTGTTGCTATTGTTTCACCTGCACCATTACACTCTTGACGAATCAAAAACGCACACACACACACACGAATGATTCCTCTGTTTTCCTTCGCTGTGGCCAGGAACGGTTTTCAAAAAGGAAACAGGGGAACCATCCGTGTGCATGTGTGCAATGGTGCAGTAGCTCGCAGTTTTCCTTCTTATTTTCGCATTGTCTGCCGGAGGCTCCCATGCTACTCCTCGCGCAAAGAGCCAATCATATTCAATGAGTATTAATTGCACAGGATGAAATATTAAATATTTCGCAGTGCCTCGCCAACGAGCAGCAGTGGAAAAGCCGGGAGAGATCGCAACCCCGATCACATTGCGTTGGGCGATCACAGCGAGTGTGACAGGGCCATCTTGCAATCTCGAACAAAAAGAAGAGAGAGCGTAAGATAATGGCACCAACACAAGAAGGAACAAAAACAATAACAACCTGGCAAGCAACAAAGAAAATTACCCAGAACGGGTGTGTAGTGTAGGACAGGGCGAGGAGAAGAGAGTGGGTGGTTTAAAAACAATATGGTGGCCGCTTGATAGTCGCCATCATTGGTTGGATGATGGAGGCGATGCACGACAGTTAATGAAGATATCGCAGAATGCGCTCAATTTGAAGCGAACCCGTCCATCATTGGACGGCCGATTCGTGTACTCACCGGCGGTGGAGGCACTCCGCTACATAGCAGGCGTTGGATAGATTAGCCGCAGATAGACTTCCATCACCGTAATCGACGTGCTCGTAACAAAAAAAAGTCCTTCGATAAATCATACAACTGCAGCGCGCAGAAGCGGCGCAAAGAGGATGATCATAATCTGCTGCACTTGCTCGCGTGTTGTCTAGGTGGAGTTGAGGTGCTTGAGAAAACATCTAGCCAATAGTCTCCGCAATTCTGCACAGACCACGGTGCCACTGAACCGTACGATACCTTACAGCATTTAAGCACTTTTTAATGGATCGAGAAATTCCATCAAAGACTTGATTGCTTGGGCCAAGTTTAATACGCTATTTACTAAATTATCTTCGGAAATGGCGATATTTTAGGTATGCTCCCTAGTTGATTCGCTGTAGAAGAGGAAGATGTTGGCAAGTAGGGCTGTTTACGTGTAAGTTATTTGTTTATTTTGCGGTACAGAACGTAAACAGCGAAATAAACATGTTTTCATGTAGTCTCCAAGTACTGTCAACACTAGCCAAAGATGTTACGGAATATCCCTGCCGATTACGATCTGTCCCTCGCATGAAATAGCTCGAGCAAAGTATATAAACGAATGTAATCAGAAAATAGTAAGTTTTGTTGTCCTTTATAGGCTTACTTCTCTACTCATATCAACACGTGATTTTTGTAACAAATCTCGTCCAAAAATTCCCTTTACGTATTGTAAAAACCCTTGAAGGGCCAATTTTAAGCAGAAAAAAAACATTATTCCCTATCTTATCGAACATCAGCCCAGGGCCAGTGCCGGCTACTGATAACAGCTCGAGTAAACTCGGCTATTCTACGCGGCTGCCGATTGTCTGACATAGTGCGACGTTGATAAGCTTCAGTTCATACTGCTCCCATTAATACGTCCAGTCGCATCAGTTCGACGACATCGTCAGTGTGATTTTACGAAACATTTTACCTCCGAGTTCGAACCTATAAAGATGCGTGCTCATTTGCTTGCGGTATCGCTCCTGCTCGTGGTACTTGCCGTCCAAACCACTCAGGTCGAGGCGGACATCTACTCGGAAATGGCGACTTGTGCGTGCCATCTTCTGTACCGACCGGTCTGCGCGAGCAACAACGAAACCTACTCCAACGAATGTGTCTTAAAGTGTGCCAGCGAAACACCCACCGGTCGCCGGATCGGATTGCACAAAGTGAAGGATGGAAACTGCAATGAGGAGTTGTAAATTTATCTCCACCTTACGTTTGGCTGTCCGGTGCTGTAAAACAACAACCACAATGTAAAACCGATTTTATAAATACACTGTACATGTATATTGTTTAAGGCAACCGAGTGTTTCGATGTTTATTACCCTCTGCATGAACACATCACAGCGAATGCGTCACCGGGTTTCCGTGCGATGCTTATCACTGATAAACTTAAGTTGATGCCAAGCTCTTTTTATGATCGATTAGTGACAAGTACTTTGACAGCTCGTGAGAGCGAGACGAAGGCGACACCACTCCAAGACAGAATATTCTTTTTCAGATAAATAAGCTTTCGTATTCCTCCTAATGTGAAGTAAGTTTGTCATGAGTAATAAGTTTTCCAAAGAATCAAACCCGAGTTATAGTCATTTTTAACGCGTAATCAATGTTCCACATTATCCTTTGTAAGTATGAAAGATTAGGGCTGTGTCGAAGGTTTATCTACAATATCATACGTCAGCTAGGATTTATCAACTAGTGCATGAAAAATTGGACGCACTGAAACGAATTCTAAACGCTATTTGACACCAACACACACACTGCAGCGTTATCTACGCAATCTATTCCGCGCTGTATCAGCAATACCACTACAATACAAACTTCCAACGAAAGGAAAACACATCACCAGTGCGCTTTGTTTTTGCGATAACAGCCCTATCAGTTGGCAGTTTTTTATTTATCAGCAGCAAAAACGCATCGGACTGATTCATTACCTGTTGCGATTTCTGCTACAGCTGACGAAATAGTTGTGCTCGTGCCTTATCCGTGCTAGTGATAGTCGTTCCCGGTATCATTCCAATCCAAAAACAAACTATCCGAGATGCGCTCCTGGAGCTTTGTGTTGCTGCTGGTGGCTGCGGTGCTTCTGCTAGGCGGTGAAAGCGTCTACGCACGGCGTTCTGCCGATGGAGTTTGTGCCTGTCCCCGCATTTACGACCCGATCTGTGGTACGGATCTCAGCACGTACGCTAATCGGTGCCTGCTGGACTGCAAAGCCGAGGAATTGGCGGCACGATCGATCGAACTGCACGTTCTACGCCGCGGTGCCTGCGAAGATCCCATCGAAATAGCGGTCGAGGAGCAGCCGGTGGAGTGAGATGCACAAAATCGTAATCGTAATTTGAATGTTCGACTGTTATCGTGGTGTGATAAAAATCAAACTTGTATCAATCAATAAAGGTCTAATAATAAATTGATTCCTATTCCCGCAGCGTACAATGTTTATTGGGCCACCCGATACGAAATAGTTAACATAATTTAACCATCAGTGTTCACCAAACTGTTCAATACATCCGCTTCTTTATCAGGTGACTTTGCAATCAGCGTAATCTTGGGGTCTTCTGGCTAGCTGGGCCAATGTCTAATCCTCCCCGGAATGCCTTCGAGAGCCCTCGACGCTGCAACCTACACCCGTGCCTCTTGACTGTTTCAACGTCCACACACACACAGACACACATATTAACAAAGTCTGGATGTACACGGGAGGGCAGGAAATGTGATCATTATACTACCACCGCTGTCACTGCTTCAATCAGTGATTGGCTCTGATCGAACATGACATTTGCACACCATTCCGATTCATAAAGTGAATAGCTCGTCGCATCTTTGATGTCGATATTGCTCAAGATGATCTGATCCTGTTCTGCCCCTTTGCCGCCTAACTCTCCTGTCTTGCGTCCCCATACGGACGATTGGTAGACGGGGATAGGCGGGGAATACAAGTTGGGCGCAAGCGGGTGCGATCTTACGCAGTGGAATGCGAACGTAGCGTGCGAGCGTACGCAATAGCAGCCCGGTCCGCCATGTTGCTTGCGCACGGATGAGTCTTTAATAAAATCATCCCCTATCTTGCTCTTTTACCTACAGTCCTGATGGCAAATTAAAAGCCATCGCATTCAATATAGGAAGGAAGACAAAAAAAACTCATCCCTAGCTCTAGCATCTCCGGTGGGAACTGCTGGGAAGAAATCAGCACGTAATGTTGCCTATATTTATTACACTGCCGGCATCGATCGTCTTGTCTATGCGATGGTGTTCGATCTGCTGGTCGGTTGCGGTTGCAACTCGCAGACTAAGCCAACAAGCGGGTTAGGTCGGGACACGAAGACACGAAGAACAAATAACGTCCGTGTGGGGCGAGGATTATGGTTATTAATGCAACGATACTGAGCCAACTGCTAGAACCGCCGCTGCGTTGATTCAATGTAGGTGATTAGTTATCCGATTGGGAAATTAAAATTGTATTTTCTATCATACTGCATCGTTCTTGGCAGAGTCCTGGAGCATGTATCGAAAATCTTTACATTTGCACTACTTTTATACTTTCGCATCAATGGATTCCGCGAAAAAGATCCAAAATCAGCTGAGTAAATCTGTGTAAACCACTGGGCCGCCATTTTCTTTGCCCTCCATTACCTTGGCTTACCTATCCCCTACCAACTTCCCAATCAGCTTCTCAAACCAAGGGTACGGTGCGTTTTGTAATTATTTTTAAAATTTTGTCGATGATTATTAAACACATTCCCGTTGCCGTCCACACCGTCCGTTCCCTCGTCGTGTGCATTCGCCTTGATCGCCACCCATTTCCGCTCGAAGACGACGAATCATGTTCGCCATGTGCTCGGCTGCTATTGCTTCTGCCCAACCATCGATCGCAAAGTGATTACAGTGATCGCGTTCGCGATCATTCCACCCTGTACCCTGGTGGACCCTGGGCTGAGCTTTCAGCAGTCGTAGAAAGCGTGCAAACGGCGGTGGAGAACGGTGGCAAGCGGCAAACGGAAAGAGCCTGGAAACCAGAAACGCAACACTGGGAATGGGAGAAGCAGTCCCCAGCAGAAAACGGGAACTCACTCACGCAATCTCGCAATGGCTGGTGCTCGGGTTTTATTATCAAATAATTATCTATTTCTTACCCTGCCTTCTACACTCTCGCCACTCCTCGTTTCGCTCGTCACCCCTTCCCCGTCGTAAGCGACACACAAATATACCCATGGGGATGCAGATGTACCTGTATCGGCGACCATTTTTATTTATATCAAGCCACTGCACGGGATTTTAGCGAACCGTTTCGGAGCCACCATCTGGTGTGGATATCTGGTGGCGAGGGCACGAGATGTGCTGAAGGTTCCTCGTCAACGTTGATCACATTCTCATCTTGATCGAATGGGCATGCAGGTTTTTTGCTTTAGCGAACCGTTTCGGAGCCACCATCTGGTGTGGATATCTGGTGGCGAGGGCACGAGATGTGCTGAAGGTTCCTCGTCAACGTTGATCACATTCTCATCTTGATCGAATGGGCATGCAGGTTTTTTGCTCCCATTTTTTATTCGGCCAGCCTAAAATCGGGTTCATTCTATAAACTCGGCTCGGATCTCGAACGCCATCGTTTCTCCGCTCCACTCATTTGGCAAGTCTCGTCGTAATTAGATACGTTGAACTGCGAGTCGAGCTCGCGAGACTGTGAATTTTCCTGCCTGCTGTATAATTACTGCTACTATTCAGTTCTAACAACGGGTGGTGAAATTCGGTACCTCCTTCGGAATATTGCGAGTCTTGATGAGAGCTTGCCCTCAACCGATTGCGATTGTGATGTATCTTTAGCAAACATTCGTGTAAAAAAGCAAACTACTTCGACGAGATTGACAGATCGAACAAGGTTCTTTTACTAGATTACTTTAAATGTTTAGTAGTGTAAACGTCAGTAAACAAGTAATTAATATTGTATTATTTTCTCTTCTCTTACAGGTATGTTTACGATGGCCTCTTACCATAAGACATCCTCAGGACAACAGCGCAAATAAGTATTATTAACAACAATTGCATCATATCTTGTTCTTGTCCTGGACTTGCTATAAACGACATGCTATAAACTTATTTATATCATCCAGTCGGATAGTTAAATTTACCCTTAGAAGACCAGTCCAAATAAGATTCTATGCCCGGTCCTATTATGCGAAAAACCAGCTACTTCTCGAGCACCGGACCGCCCTTCACATATGCTATAAAAATAAGCTACAACCAATCATTTCTACGTTGTATAGAGTAGTGCAAGCACAACAAAAAAAAACTCAATTGTTCCCGAACAATGATGGGATGGCACACACAAAAAGGGGGCTGCCAGATCCCCATACAGAAACCCCCCTTTTGCACCAAATGGT
>KZ062535.1:59652-120346 GCA_002091835.1 Anopheles maculatus | reverse complement strand
TTTTTTTTTTTTTGCGCGTCGGTTGCTTTCCATCGGCGCCTTTACCTATCATCATCATCGTGGGGCCGGTGCGGACGGTACGCGAATCCTTGCCCCGAAACGTGTGTGTGTGTGTGTGCGCACAAAAACATGCTGAACACACGCGCGAAAGGAAAAAGGATACCGCTCGCGCAAACAGTGCAACATTTCCTTCGGTTCCGATGCATGCAACGCAGCAATCAAGAAATTCGAATCTTCAGTTCGAAGCAAATTTACTAACAGAGTAGCCGGGGACAGTGAAGCAATTTTCCCCCGTCAATTTGCTTCGTCTCACTCGATCTCTCTCGCTCTCTCTCTCTCGCGCTCGTTCTCTGTGCCTCCCGGGGGTAGACGAAGACGCATGAAATGATTCCCGGGCACCCTTCAGGCCATGATCGGCTGGTGTCGAATGACCTGTCCGCAGGGCATTCTTTTCTCCGACCGCGACCACGAAGAAGAGCACCAAATCCGATCGAAGAAGATCGTGCCAGATGATGGTGCAGGAAGGAATGTTCGTTTTCCGCTTCACCAGCGGGCCAACACTGCTTACTGCGTTCCCGCCCCACCCGCCGAACGATCTCCGGGTTGCCGGGTGGATCCGGTCACGATGGTGGAATTGCGTACGCCGGTGCGACCGGCAGCCAAAGTGCATTATGATTGCGATGCTATCTCATTTGCGGATGATTTTCATTCAAGTTTTGTTGTGTTGTGTTTCTTTCCCATTTCTGTGTGTGTGTGTGTGTGCGAAGCTCTCTACATCCCAATCAACCGCAAGTAGTTTTTCCACCGCTTTTGCTCGCATCGCCCGTACGTGTGGAGCAGAATCGATTCCGATGCAATGTTTGGTACGGGGCTTTTCGCTGATTGAAGGTTGCCGGGATGAAGATTAGGGTGCATTTTCGCTCCGTTTTTCATGAAAGCCACAAGTGCAACCCCAACCGGACACTAAAACCAATGCCTTGCGTCTGCCTTGCCGCCCCGTATGCGGTGTCGCGCCCTCGCATCGAACCGATCCGTCTGCCGACCGGTCAGATTGTAGGTAATGATGAATTTGACGGGCCAGCTCGTTTCAGTTGCATTGCGATGCGGTAAAGTTTTTATTATCCATGGGCCATCCAGAAGCAGCAGCAGCAACAAGGATGATCATCGCACCGCAACGGAGGTCCTTTTTTTGCGCTTCCTGGCCGTAACAGCTTACGTCTCTCGTGCGGGGAAAAGCAATATAAGCTCATAGTTGGCAATTATTTTGGCAATCTTTTTGCTGCCCTGCCATACTCTGTGCCACCGTTCCCTTCCTTCAAATCTTTCGCCACGGAAGAGCAAGTCCCGGTGCCATTACGTGACCACTTTCACGACTCTCGAGCCTCTTGCGATGTTAATAACTAAAGGTTCAGCAACCGGTGAGCAACAACAGGGGAAGGCAACAGCAAACAAAAAACACATCAACCACACTCCACCTCGAGAACGTACCGATAAGCAAAGATGCATTACTTCCCTTGGTACGGATGATAGCCTTCTTCAAATTTTGTAGCTTCCACCAAACCAACAGCAAAAAAAAAGGCCCAGCCAGTAAATGATACAAGACCAGAAAAGAAAGCTTAAAACTCCATTCGGTTCTCTTTATTTCGAGCAGTAGGATACGTTGATTCCGGGCGAAGATAAATCATTTCCCAAACTACAACCGAAATCGGTGAAGAATCATAAAAATCATACAAAACACGCAAAGCCACGAAATGGCCACCGGATAGAGCGCTTCCTATAAATCACGGATCATCGAAAGCGAGCGGCCGTGTCCCTCCCGAACTCCCGTAAGCAAACCAGAAGCAGACAGGGCACCCCTTTAAGCTGTTGCAAGTCTTCATAAATTTTCATCTTTTTGGCAAAAATGTTGTAGAAACATTAACGTACGGCCACCGGGCTCCAAACGCTGCTTTGTTGTAGTTTTGCTTTAGCGCTGTCTGTCGAACATTTGGACTGCAAAAACGGATGGATAAGTCGCACATTCCGATGTGTGTTATGCGTCACACTTTAGTCACTCCACCAACATGGGCAGCCATGGCAGCCGAAAGTGCATCGAACTGCAGTGTTCCCATGTGCAATCCTTTCCGCTCATAGTCAACAATCGTTCTTTCTTGATAGTTTGGAATGATGAAATTTGATTTAAAAAATGAATCCAGCAAGAGAATACGTGTGTGTGTGTGTGTGGGTGTGTGGGTGCGGGAAAACGGATGGATAAGTCGCACATTCCGATGTGTGTTATGCGTCACACTTTAGTCACTCCACCAGCATGGGCAGCCATCGCCGAAAGTGCATCGAACTGCAGTGTTCCCGTGTGCAATCCTTTCCGCTCATAGTCAACAATCGTTCTTTCTGGATAGTTTGGAATGATGAAATTTGATTTAAAAAATGAATCCAGCAAGAGAATACGTGTGTGTGTGTGGGTGTGTGGGTGCGGAAAGAGAACATTCCTTAAACTGTCATCACTTGGCGAGATGGGAGTTGAAAAGCGAACCGAAAGCGCGGTCCATAGGGACTAAGAAAGCAAAGCAAAAAATATATACAACCGGCGTGAAGGATAAAACTATCAATAATAATAATAAATATGAGAAGTATCGACAAAACAGAGCCACAGAAACAATCAAACCGAGCGACATCGAATCTTGGGGGGAGAAATCGTTGACGACGGGTCCAAAGAAAAACAAGAAACGAAACAACAAAACAGCACACAAATACAACAAGAGTAACAAAAAATAACGCTTTGGTACGGCTGAAGTATGTAATGGAAAGAGGTGGCCACGATCAGCCACGAGACACCAGCACAAACAAAAAATACTGCAAACGGCAAGCTCGCCCCAAAAGTCGCGGTCTCGCGGGACATTGGATCAAACGAAACCTCCTTCAAAGACGGATCGAATCGAATGGAGTAGGAGGATCGTACAGAGTCAGTAGAGGATCTCTTGGGGGACGCGGTGTGCTGGAAGGAAAGCGAAAGCTTACGTTAACATTCTCAATAATCTTACATTTGTCGCTCAACTCCGTTGATGTTGGTGGCTTCCATGATGGCTGCCTGGACATGGGCAGAGATCGCCAAAATCGGAGGATCATCGAACGAGCTAACCGTGCGGCAACAGGACGCCCGGAACACGGGTGTACTTCTGCCGAACATTCGCGTCCATGTTTGTCGCCAACGGTCACCCCCCCATGTCGCCCCTAACCTTACCCGGGCCGCTCGGTGTTCTTGCCTGCACACCCACCGATTACTGTCCATATGCAAACGTTTATCGCGCGAGTTCGATCGCGCGACTTTCCTCGGCATGTCGTTGCATTCAAGCCCATGCCCGTTGGATGCGATTGTTCTTTCTTGTGCTCCTCCGCTGCTCCGCTCCTCCGAAAGGTTTTGCACCTTTGCTAGAGTCACCTTAAGCGAAATGCTAAATTAAGCAGATGAATCGCATCGACACATCGGTGAGAACGAAGAATGCGCGTGCCGCAGGATGTTGCGGTAGCCTAACTCACGGTACCATCCAGCTCCAGTTCGGGATCCACAAAAGGGCAACCGAAAGGATCCTTTTTGTCGGGCTTAAGTGTCCTTTTGCTTCAAATTAGGGATTTTCCATGTTTATCGCGCGGATTTCGTTGACGTTTGAAGCTTTTTGAGTGCGTCTCGTTTTTATTGCCACAGCGCTGACCTTAACTCGCCATCCGGGATGCGGAGATGCATTCATCCATCCATCACATCGATCCGTTTCGTGCGACATATATCCCGGCTGCTTTTCGAGGGTTCCTTTTACGGCACGATCGATCTCGTTTAATTCGAACGTTTTTCGCGCGTTTTGTTTTTTCGATGGCCCCACGTCCGAGTGGTTCCTTTCTCTTGTACGGTTCGCTACCGAAAATCCTGTGTCTACCTGCTTCCGTTGGCCCGATTTATTCGTTGCCTACGGGGATACCGTGCCCTGCTCGGGTCCCGTATGCAATGGCGATCGGGACGATCGATTTGCTGCTGCTACCAAACGATGGCGGACGAACATTTTCGGCCGAACTTTTCGGCAGTGACATTATTTATTTCATATATACATATAAATTAATGTAAATGTGCTTACCCCGTGCTGGGACGCCCTCCTCAATCTTCCGGGTTTCGGTTCTCCAAGGAGTTTCGGGGCTGTTTTGCCATCTGTTCGCTTATGTTAACCCCTATCTGATTGTTGATGGTTTGCTGGTCGCGAGCACTCGACACAGAGCACTCGCTGATGGGCTGTGGTTCGTGTGACCCGCATTTAAAGGACTTTCGTGGATCAGATTTTTGCATAAACGCTCCCCGTTTCATCCCCTTAACGCCCACCGTCACCGGAATGGGCAATATGCAGATAATGCGAACAAAACGGCTTTAAATGCTTCAGCTCGTGAAGGTTAAACCAGCACCACCGCTTGATGATACCAGACATAGATACGGTATTTTTGCGCGAAATGCCTCCCTCAATGCGCGCTCCGTCAATCCGCGGGCACGACAACGGCTAAGGTGTCCCTTTCGCACGAGCTGTCACACTGGACGCTTTTGCAGGACGTACTTAACCGTTAATTGGATTAAGGAGCGTCTGCCGAACCGGAGTTCGAAAAGTGGCGTACGATCGGCAGTAACTACACCCGGAGCACATGCACATGACCGGTCAACATCTTTTTGTGGCTTCGGCGTACGGACCAATATTCGGGGCCAGGCCATACACCTTACAACACACACACACACTCCGGTGGACCGATGCATTCTGCATGCAGCCGTTATCGAACGCAACAAAATTGAGCTACGATTTACGACATTCACAAAACATCCAAGCCCTCCCTTTTTCACGTTTCGGCAAGCGCGAATCCTTTGCCTCGAGACCTTGCCAACGCGAATGTTGGCTGAATGAAAGCAACAACCAAAAGAAGAAGAAAAAAAGGCCCTCCACGCACCACACCACCACTCCAGGCCACTCCACACGAAGAACGCGCGCGCCCGTTAACGCTTTCATTCGCGGGGATGGGCTCAGTTTCCGAAAATTTAATTTATGAAATGAAATGAGTAGATAAGGCTTCGGTTGAAATAAATCTTGTCACCCCACAGACTCCACCCCGAGCACACACGCACTCCCCAAGTGCCTCTTGCTGTTGGGTGAAAAAATCTGCCATGTTTTTTGCACTTCCTTTTGTGTCCCCGATTTGGCGTATCCTACCTATTGGCTGCCTCATACACTCACACCCACCCAATACGGATCAGGCAGACCAGGCCAGATGATGAGGGTATGGTTGCGCACCAAATTCCCGGGCCTGCTGCACCTTTTCGTCGGTCGAGGGAGGACTACTCCGAGCGCCGAATGCCCCATGCGCGTAAAGGTATCGATTTTTCTCACCCAATGGAAAAAGAGAAGCGAAATTAATGTGGCGTTGTTCGTTTGATTGCGAGGTGGAAATGGCGATCAATTAATCTGAAGAGAGTTCATATATCGTACACTTCGCGCCGGCCCTTGGTCCTGGTCCCTCTCGCTTGTTGCTGGCTGCTGCAAGCTGATAGGAAAAGAAAGACATTCCTCCGGACACGCTTGGGTTCGTGCAGTTCACCAAACATCTCTCTTACTTTCCCCCCTGGTCATGTGTGCGTGAGTGTGTGAGTCAAAGATGTGGTGTCGCTCGGTACCTTCAACAACACATTCTTTCGACGATCCGCAAATCCGGGCGGTACTCTCGGTCCAGATTGAATATTAACAGTCCGAACTACAATCCCGGATCTTACGAAACGCATTGCCTATGGTTTGCCCTAATTTGTGATCCCCAAAATTCTCACCCTTACCGATCGTTGGAGACTCCAGACCAGACTTGGAGAGCTTTGCCAGATGCTGTTGTGCAATTTCTTTTGCACTAGAAAATTGTCTTAATTAGGGAAAATGTTCAACGGTACACTGAAACCATGCCTGCTACTGCTGCTTCAAATGTTCTGGTTCTAGCGTGTAGCCTTTGTCTTAGTACCTCCAGAAAATGCTATTCGACTTCTATTATTACTTACCACATTACCATCACATCAAACGAAGCCGCTGCAATTCATCTAAATTAAAACTTCAATGGCAAACAGCAACAGCAAAAAAACTAAAATTCATGCTCACTCGGTAACACAAAAGAATACGGGCTGCAATAAGGCTGACTACTGTCTGTCTAGCTTCTGCCCACTCGTGTTACGTTCTCCAAACAGCCGGGGAAAATTTATGTATGCATCCAGCTGCCGGTTGTCTGAGGCACCCAAATGGCGCAAAGAAACGAAACCCCCAAAAAGTATATTCCATTTTCTACCATCCATTGCTAATGCGTTCGAATGGATACCCAGCCAGAAACAGATTTTGGGCCGAGCAGGCAGCGAACCTCTTCCGCTTGGTTGGATGGATTCCTTTTTTTCAAATTAAACTTCATTCGCACGGCGAGAATGTGCATCCACACCAAACACTCACACTAATTTCCCTGCAATAATCGCAGGAGAAGAATAAGTACGTTTGCACGTTTATAATCTACCGTTGGCCGTAGCCTGATATCGAGCCGTTCGCAACTTTGATCTGCCTCCGTGATCGTGTTCCCATCGCGCATTTCGAATGGCCTTCTGGGATTGTCTTAGTTAGCCATGGTTTTCTTCAAATTTTCTCTACCCGCTCATCCGCCACAGCAGCGCGGTTTGTGCATGTGAAGAATATATGTTGCCCGTTCGTCGAGCCCGGAACGTTCACTTGATCATCAAAGAACCGAACTACGGGGAACTACGTATGCAATAAACATAAAACCCTTCACACTTTTCTACTGCCCTGCTCGCTCCCGTCCCGTCTGCTCCGTTCTGCGGTCTAGTGCTTATAAATGCGCCGTTTTTGGAAGTGGAAGGAATCACTCCCATCTATTCAGAGATTTCGGACACGGGCGCAGACTAGAAACATAAAGCAAGGTGAAGGAAGCAAGAGTGAACAACAAAAAAAACGCAATACTCAGACTTTGTTTGTTTTGCCTCGTGCAATGGGGAGACACACCGGTTGCCGGGCTGCTGAGGGGTAGGGTGATCCACCTGAAGGGTGGATCGTGTGTGCGTTAAGTAGTGAATTTTATGAGCACCCTCAAAACGATGCAGTCTGAATAGTCCGTGTGCCGGTTACGAGCTTCGTACGATTCGTTTCGTCGCTTAAGCCAGCACCCAAGTCTTTTCTACCGTGCGCGATACATAGAACAATGCTCGGAATTTCCAACAAACGCGGCGTTCACTTCGGTCTCTTTTTGAATGCCGTTCGCTTCGCCTCGCAAGTACGACGACGGGCAGCGCTACTTTTTTGACACACGTACACATACACCCGTACTTCGCCTAAAACTCTATCTAAACTGCGCCACGTTCACAATCGCTTGCCTAGGCGGATCGTGGCGGACGACAGCAAATCGAGAGAAAGGCGGGCGAAAAAGGAACAGCATTAGACGCAGTTTTAGGTCAATCAACAAAACGATTTCTTCGTCTTCGGTGCCATTCTTTCGCCCGCGAGAACACACGAAGCACCCGAAAACCGAAACCGCGATCGCCGGGAAAGGAAAGTCCCGAAAGCAGTGCCCCATTCGGGCCGCAAACCGGCCCCACGGGAATGGCAAGAAAGTCACTGCGCGGTTTTATGAGCCACAAATGATGGAACAGCCACAACGCCGAGCCATCGGAGGGCCGAGCCCATTCCGACCAGGAACCTGGCGTCCCATCAGCCTGGCCGCCGGTGGTCGGTGGTTGTGTGTCTTCTGTGTCCGGCGCACTGCCCGCCGACTCATAGACGAAGAAGCCTTTTAATGTATCACACGGGAATAATGGCGATAGTGATGTTATTAAAATATAATTAGCTCACAATGCCAACCCATTAATCATTCTTCTGCTGGCGTGCCTCGGTTTCGGTGAAATGAACCCACTCCGGTCCCCTCCCAAAAGCTACTCACACCGCCCTGTGGCTGGCGGTGGCGTTGTCCACGGTCCCGGTTTGGCTTTATAATCGCTGCTCTAAATACCAGACCTTCGGACGGGATTCCGACCTCGCGCCGGATAAAACTCCATTTCCACGCTCGACCTTCTCGATAATCGTGAAATGATGGGTCATGTGTGCAAGTGCAACGGCAAGACTTCCACGCTGTACCATCTCTCGATCGACAGCCGTTTTTGTTGCTGTATTCGCGTCGAACTATAATTAATTCAAAAGTAGCACTGATTACCTGCACTACTACACAAAACAAAAGGGGTTCTAGAACATCCGTAACCATTAGCGCAAGTTGGCGGCATCTGTTTTTGGTAAATAAACTCTCTACAATACTTCCAAAAATCCCAACTTTAACGACGAAAGCTGACGGACCAAGCGCAATACACCGAGCGGAAGAAACAAAGAATGTACGAGAGACACACACACACAGAAAAAAAAGCCCAGCAAACCTCGCCCATCAACCCATCGCGCGCGATCGATCCATCTCGATATCGTGGCAACGGTTTTACGATCGCTCATCAGCTTCTCTAATTGAGCGACGTTAGCAACTGTCCCCCCAATTAAAGATTGCCTCAAATATGGCGCAGAACGAGCTGCAAAACTTGCGTTCCGTACCGTTTTCCCGCATTCCGTCCCGTCACCGTCACGAGTCGCGTCTGCGCTGGAATTTCTCGCCAACTTTCGCTCTCTCTCTCTATCTCGCTCCAGCACGAACCTCCCAGAACCCGCAGTTCCGTGATCGGGATTTTGCACAAACCCAACTGCGTAAGGTTCGCTTCCTTTACAGTCGCTGGCTCGCTAATCCTCAAACGGTTGGGTTGTTTCCCGTGAAGGGTAGATTTCGTGCGCTCATAAATTTACACTACTCGGCAGGGGTCACCAGACGAGACTGTGACATCAACATGTCAAAACCTTCTCTCTTAAACACCTTTCTCTAAACATTTTAGCTAAAAGTAGCATCAAAATGTGCGAAATCAACGCATCAAGTGGTAGGAAAACCGCAACGGAAAACCTTTCCTTTTGCGTAAAGTAAGGGAAAGTCACAGGCGACACACAGCACAATGGTAGAGGGTTGCGTTAGAACCAGAATTGGGGCCGGTTGTATCGGGAGACACAACCGCACAGAATAACCGGCGAAAAGCAAGGAACCACAAGAACTGGTTCAAGATGAGGTGGTTGAGTCACCCGAAGCAGGGAAGGAAATAAAACGTAAATTTACTGTCCAGATAGCTGCTCGCAGCCTCCAACGATTTAATGAGCGAATGAACTAATCGAGGGGAGGTAGCAATGTTGCTGAAAAACGCGCGCGCGAGTGAGAGCGTACGAATATGCTGAAGGCCACCACCGGCAGATCCCGCTGGATGACGGGAAGTGTACGAAAGAAAACCCCGTTCTCCGTCTGCCAATCGCCAGGTCCCGCAAGTTCGTCAACAACTCTAGTGCGGGCCCGATGCGAAAATTTGCGTCGAACGTGCGCGGGCGCCTTCCGACGGCGAGTGACGAACGCGCGGACAGAGGGAGCCTGTGGAATATATTTATTTAATTAGAATACGCAGAACAGTTCATTACGATACTTTCCATTAATTATAACATTTATGCGTTTCTGTGCCTTTTCTTTTGCTCTGGTACACCGACATTTTAGCGTTGTCCGATGTTTCACATTCCTTCGCTTTGAATCATTGTGTGATCCGCTGGATAATGTTGGAATTCGTATCGATTTTTTTTTTGCTGTACTGCCGTTTGCCCTCATTCATCTTGGCCGGTACTTGGCCCTTAAAAGCCTTGCTGTCCGATGTTTCACATTCCTTCGCTTTGAATCATTGTGTGATCCGCTGGATAATGTTGGAATTCGTATCGATTTTTTTTTTTTGCTTTACTGCCGTTTGCCCTCATTCAGCTTGGCCGGTACTTGGCCCTTAAAAGCCTTGCACGGATTACTGTAATGAGGTAGGGCTTGTCAGGGCTGGTCAATAGAATACGCTGCCAGCAGCACGAAAGTGAGACAAAGGTTGTGACCTTTGCATCGGTGGTCAGCGTCAGCTCACATTCTCTAGTAGGTCGATTTTCCGCATTAAAATACCCACGATTCGAAACGATCCCAAATGTACGATCATGTGGGTGAAACTGAAACATTCCTCATTCAATATGGTTTTGTCTGGTGTGTGTCTATTTAGGCGACCTGTATACCCGGCTGAATTGCACATGTGCAGGAAGCGCTTAGGCCACCAATCTGGCTCCAAAATAGCCCATCTCTTCCCCGGGCTACTCACACCATACCAACCCGGGCCACCACCTTGAACAGGCGAGTGTAGTTGGTGCAGGTTTCGAGATTAATTGATTTACCACAAGATTTAGATAACCGTTTTAATTACAATTAGATAAGCTTCGCTCGATGTCGAGAGGCGTAGTATGGCTCGATCTTCCGAGCTCGTGGTTTGAATACGGCTAGGGGCAAGAAGCGACCCCGGTAAGTTCGGTTCACGTCTCAGCGCTGTATCTCCATCGCCGAGCGTCGAAAATGTCAACTCGAGCTGTCGTCTCCGCTGTCTTCTAGTAGGAAAAGGAGAGCTTCCGCCGCATCTCCATCGAGGTCTGCCGGCCGCCGTGGTCCCCATGAGCTACGAAGCGGTGGATTTCACTGTTTTGCAGCAGGGCTTGCCGCTCTCCTATACCACCGAAAGCGATCGCTTTCTTGAGCTCCCTTCGGCCTACGGGATTGTGTGTTTATTTGAAACTTTCGTAAAATATTCCCTTCTCGAGGCAGTGGAAGAAAACTCACCACGGCCTCGCACAACCCGAGCACCCGAGCACCGGCAGGGCTGTGGCGGACGTTCTTGATTATCCTTTCGTTATGTCTTTCTCCTTCATTCTATTTCTTGTTTGTTTTTTTTTTGTCCAAGCGTTCACCCAGCGCGTTTCGATCTGTCTATTGAATTGCCTTATTTCTACTGCCGTTTTTCGCCGTTTCGCTTGCCCCGTTTTCCCACCCCCGTCCAGCGATCAGGCAGAAGCGCGTCAGCATCTACATAATACGTGAACGCGAATATATACATAAATTTATTTGGATTGCAAATGAATACTCTGCAAAAGATCTTCGAATGATAACAAACCGGCGCGTCGTCAGTTCGATCGCGCGGCCGGGACCTAACTCGATGCAGTCTCGGGATTTTCTCGGGCCCACCTTTTTCATTCATGATACACGGGACATTGAAATTGGCTGCTGATGCTGCTGCTGCTGCTGCCGCTGCTTCTGTTACTGCAATTGACCCTCGAAAACGTCAGCAAGATCGCATTCTAGCAATCGGTGGCTTTTGCCAGAGCACCTACCGAAGGGAATGAAATTGTTACACCGCAAAAGTGTCATCCAGGCTGCAGCAGTACCGGACACATGTTAGTGTTTGTGGGTGCTTATGCTTTTGGAAGCGTTATCGTTATTGGAGGCTAAGGTAACGGGCAAAGAACCGATCGCATCCGTGGGTGGATTATAGCACTAGCACTGATCTAGTGTGGGATGCATACAAAAAATGTCTTCCAACGGTAACTTGTGTTGTGGCGCTGTGGAAATAAAACGGTACAGTTCGCATCTCGTTGGAATTGGGTCGCACGGAAATACTGGCAATGCCATTTGGTTTGTTTTATCGCTCCGGATTGCTCTATTACAGCAAATGACAGAGCTAGACATTTATTGTTTTTAATGGGAGATGTTCTCGCCAGATAAGCAACCATCAATCCTCGACTTCGAACATCGACTAGTATCCACAGTCAAAACTAACACCTTCAATTCGCTCGTGCGTGCATCGGTTACACAGATTTCGCTGATTTGCTACATACAAAGTCAATTAAACCGTCCCAAATATCCACGCGTACTCTCGTCCTGTCGGCGGCATCTTCATCGGAGGTCCGAGCCAGAGACAAACCAGCGACAAAACCATTAGTGCTGTGGCGTAAAACTCTTCGTGAGACTCCACCTAAAACCCCAAACAAACCCGCAGCAAGAAATATGAACCGCAATCCCGTCCAGTCTCAAGAAAGGAGACATCCCTAGCCGCCGATCGGTAATCGGCGTCCGAATCGTTAGCACGAATGCAAAAACGCATCCTCCTCTTCGCCGATGGTTGTGCTTGAGCATGAGTGTTTTCACGTAATCGCAACACATCACCACAATACTAAACGTGGCTTGCCGAGGTCTTGTTGTATCGCGTCACCCACCCTTGTTTGCTCCACAGATGCGCCTTAAGCATCGAGAAGGATCTCGAGGTGAAGATAACGTGTTGAGATCGCAACAGATCGTGTTAGCCCTCCAGCACAGCACACACACACCACCGTTCAGCTAGCAGCAGAGTGGCGCACTCTCCGCCATTCTCGACTACCTTTCTCCACTTAAACCATCCAGCCAACAACACCACTTGGGTCGCAAATTGATTTATGATTCCATCGAATTAATCTTCACTTCGAATTTAAATGATAAAACCCATGCACCTGATTTGATTAAAATCATCCGATAGTCGTGGTTTGTTCGTGCGAAATGCGATACGACGCTGTTCGTTGGGTTGGCCGCTACGCTATCTAACCTATCCCACCCCACGAAAGGATGAAAAATGCGGCAGCACCCAAAATTGACTACGGCCAGTGGTGCAGCGTATTGTCGGGACTGTTTTTTCGCCAGTGTCATTCGGTGTCATCATCAAATATGCCGTTGTCAACGCGCAGGGTTTGGTGTGGGCCTAACAAAAAAAAAAACATCAGGAGAGAAAAATCACACGTCCAAAAGCAAAACATGGCCCACAAGCACTGGGAGAAAGGATTCTTGGGATCCTTGGGCTGTGTGGCCGCGCATATGATTCACTGTCACCCGCCATGCGTACGATCGTTATCCGCCCCGGAGAAGCCGATCACCGGATCGGATAATACGCGGTAGCGAGACTCTCATCGTACGGAAACGCATCTTTCAGAAAATCATTAAAAATAAAGGATGAAGGCTCATTTCTCTTCCCGACCGACCAAGAAGCCGAACCATTTTCGGGGTGTTTTTGTTTTTTCTTCTGCTCGGTCTCGGATTGTCTTTTTTTCTCTCTCTCTCTCTCTCTCTCGTGGTGGCGAATTTTTGGAAGATGATTTTCTTATTGTCTCACCACCTCATTCGCTCGCTTGATTTGTTCGAACTGTATTTTAGCGTCAGTCTGGGGATGTTTTTTGTTCGATGCTGCTTCCTCCTCGCTACTGGGCCGTGCGCTGGAGAGGAAAATATATATATTTTCGAGATAATAATGAAAATATGTGTGCAGCAGTGTTACGGACGGTCGGTTGAAAGTTTTGGCGCGTTGTGTGCTGTCCGTTGCGCAAAAGTCATCATATGGCCCTCGAGTCTAATCGCCCAAGCCGCGGAGCATTAAATCAAGACGCCAGTAAGGACATCAACGCTTGGAACCCGGTAAGCCAGTGTACGAAAATCCCAGCGCCGGACAGCGACCGGAGTGCAGTGCAGTCATAAAAGATAACAGCCCGGGATAAGACAAGAAAACACGAATTACGAATATGGGTATTTTATGTGACTCTCCATCTTCATCTCCGAGCAATGGCAGTAACAGGCACGCTAACACATACACACACACACAGACGCAAATCCGAACCAGGACTTTTCACCACATGAGAATTGTTGGAAGGGGAGAATAACCACCAATTGGGCATTACTCTTTTTCGCCCTTTCCTGGTTCGCCCTCATCACATTGTACGGTTTCAGAGTTGTTCGACGTTCAAGATTTTACTTTCGCCTTTCTCCAACTGCAACATCCACATCGTACGACGACAGTGATCGTTAAGGACATTTGCGAAGGATTAATTTTATTGACTACCGTGGTGGTATTAAACTTGCACTCGGCTATAATCGTAACGATGAGATCTTAACCAACCGCGCAGCGAATGTCTGCCACAGGCGCATCAACCACAAATCCGTAGTGTGCATATTGATGAGAAGTTTAAACAACATACGTCTTCCCATTAGCCCAAAGATCAGCCTCTCATTATCGTATAAATAGTCGCAAATTGTTCACTTACCTTCCTTCGATCGCTGGTGTCTTTGCTCGCTACAGTTTTTTTTTTGCTCCCGAGACTAGCTGAATAAGTGAAACGATCACTGTAAACCAAACTGCACAGCAATAGTGATCAATCGCACAGAATCCATTTCATTTCGGTCGAAAGCGCTTGCTTATGACGCGCCCTCGACGAAGTAACAAGTGGAAGAACCGTGCCAGTGGCAGGAAAGTTGCAACTTCAACTCATCTCGCTCGCTAGATGCGCACGCGGGACCGATTTCACGGACGGTTCCATGGAATAATTATTATTAATTTAATTCCACATTAGGCCCGCACCCGAAACCTCCCTCACGCGCGTAGACCGGCCGGTAATGGCCGTAGAGGAAACTGGTCGAAGATCAAAGGAAAGCTACCGACGGTACCGAGCTCGATCGATCTTTCATCTAAGACACGGACGTCGGTTGCGCCAATTGCGCCACGTTTGCGATAATCAATGGAAACACGTGTACATTGCCCCGCGCTTAGAATTAATGATGCCCCGAACCCGGGCCAACCATTACGCGAGTAGCCATAAGGGAATGGGCAGGATTTAGATTTGTTTCAAAAGTCGGCATTCTAACCTATCGTTTCGTTCATTTGTTCTTCCCTTTTCGTTTCGATCATCGGCTGCGATCGATCCGGCCCGTAATTACAGGTATCGGCTACCGATCCGGACTGCGGCGTTAACGCAATGGTGAACTACACCCTCGGCGAGGGCTACAAGAAGAACACGGAGTTCGAGATCCGACCGAGCACCGGGGAGGTGTGCATCGCCAGCGAGCTTGACTATGAGACGCGCAATTCCTACGAGTTTCCCATCATAGCGACCGATCGTGGTATGTGACAACTGGGGATCGACCACTGGCTTTCCACCTGGCAGCCGACCTGCTGCCGATGGCGTCACTGACTTTTGATTTTCTTTTTCGTCTGCTCTTTCTCTCGCCCTGCAGGTGGCCTCAGTACAACTGCCATGGTTAAAATCCAGCTGACCGATGTTAATGACAATCGACCAACTTTTTACCCCCGCGAGTACAACGTATCGTTGCGCGAATCCATGCCTACCAATTCGTTGCTATCTACGCCGGTTGTTGTGGTGGTGGCCACCGATTCGGATTCGGGTAGCTTCGGTACGATCAGCTATCGTATTGTGGCTGGTAATGAGGCCGGCATCTTCCGTATGGACCGATTGACGGGAGAAATCTTTGTCACGCGTCCAAACATGCTGTCGAGTCGGACGCAGCCCTACCACCGGCTAAACATCTCCGCCAGCGATGGTGGTGGCCTTCGGTCGACACACGACGCAGAGGTGTTCATTAGTGTCATCGATGCCACGCAGCGACCACCAATCTTCGACAAACCGCGTTACACTTACTACGTGAAGGAAGACGTGAAACGGAATACGGTCGTCGGTACGGTATCGGCAACAAGCAGCAACTCAGGTAAGTCACAGCGGAGGTCGGAATTTACAGTCACCTATCCGAAATCAGAAAATACAACTAAATGTTTCACAATCTTCACAGGAAATCGTGGATCGCTGCGATACTTTATCTACTCCGGAGATCCTGACGGATTCTTCGCTATCGATCCAGTGTCGGGAAACATTCGGGTGGCCAATGCGTTGGATCATGAAACCAAGCCGCAAGTGCTGCTTAACATCCAAGCTACAAGTGGCGATCCACCTGCCTACGGTCACACTCAGGTTAACATCGATATCGAGGACGTGAATGATAATCCGCCAGAGTTTGAATCGAGCACCGTGCGCATCTCTGTGCCGGAAAACGTGGAGATCGGCTCACCGTTGTACGAGGCTAATGCACAGGATAAAGATTCGGGCATGAGTGGCGTCATTACGTACATGTTGGCTGGGCAGGGCAACCCACTAAGTGGTGCAAGGTCCAGTTTGTTTAGCATGGACAGCCGTAGTGGACATCTAACCTTAGCGCGACCGCTCGACTACGAGTCTATGCAGCGCCACACGCTAGTAGTTACGGCTTCCGACTCTGGCACACCATCGCTCTCTACCAATCTAACTATTCTGGTGGAGGTACAAGACGTCAACGATAATGCACCAATTTTCGAAAGGAACGAGTATGCCATCACGGTTATCGAGTCAACACCCAGCAATTCACAGGTAATTTATAGGACCGAAACGTTCGGGGAGTCACAGTAGCTTACACACACACATTTCTTCTACAGATCCTTCAAGTCAGTGCGACAGATGCGGATACGGGCAACAATGCCCGACTGACGTACAAAATTCTCGGCGAAGATCATCAGCGTACCGGCAAATCGACACAACCTGCATCACCGGACGAACCCGTGGCAGAAATTTTTGGCATCTTTCCAAACAGCGGCTGGATCTATCTGCGGACCAAGCTTGATCGGGAAGTAAAGGAACGGTACAACATCACTGTGATAGTGAGCGATAACGGTGTTCCGACACTTACTGCGACCGCTCACGTCATCGTCACGATCCTTGACGCGAACGATAATAGTCCAATTTTTGCGAAGAATTTGTACGAGTTCGAAATCGAAGAAAATATGCGCCGCGGTGCAATGATCGGTACCGTCTCGGCATCAGATTCCGATGCGGGAATTAATGCCGTCGTGCGATACAGTCTCATACCGAGTAATACCAGCTTCCAGATTAATCCTGTCTCAGGTAAGTGGTAATACAAAGATCACTCTTCTACGCATTGTGCTCACGAGTATCGTAACTGTGCATTTCTCCAGGTGAAATAACAACACGTGATTCGCTCGATCGTGAAACGAAAGCATCGTATGATCTGGTTGTGGAAGCACGCGACCAAGGTACACCTTATCGAAGTTCGCGAGTGTCGGTCCAGATACAAATTCTCGACGTCAATGACAATGCACCCGATATTGTCGACCCGCAAGAAGATGTCGTAAGCGTGCGCGAGGAACAACCGATCGGGACCGAGGTGGTAAAAGTCCGTGCGATCGATCGAGATCATGGTCAGAATGCTTCCATCAGTTACTCCATCCTTAAGGGTCGCGATTCGGACGGGTACGGTATGTTCTCGATCGATCCGATGAGTGGTGTGATTCGTACCAAAACGTCGTTGGATCATGAAGAGAAAACGATCTACCGATTGGCGGTAGCCGCTACGGACAACGGCAAACCCCCCAAGCAAACGGTTCGCTTGCTAAGGATTGAGGTGCTAGATCTGAACGATAACCGACCTACGTTTACCAGCTCCAGCTTAGTGTTTCGGGTAAGTAACAACCGAGCAAGAGTAATTTGTAGATATGCATCATCTTAATGTTGTTGTTTATGCATGCAGTTACGTGAAGACGTCGGCGTTGGACACATCATTGGATCAATTAGCGGTAACGAACAATCGGACGCGGAAAATCTCATTTCGAGCAGCAATGATTTGCATATTACCTACACGCTTACCCCGCTAACGAACGACATCACCGAGGGTGCATTTGACATTGATCGTAACTCGGGAAAGCTGGTCGTCGCTAGACAGCTCGACCGAGAACAGCAGAGCGAGTATCGTATGGAAATACGCGCGCTGGACACGAGCGCTAGCAACAATCCACAGAGTTCTGCCGTCACTGTGAAGATCGAAATAGCAGACGTAAACGATAATCCTCCGAAATGGCCCAGTGATCCGATCAATGTCTACGTATCCGAGGACACCCCTGTCGGGGCAATCGTGTATAATTTCACCGTGCAAGATAACGATTCTGGTACCAATGCGGAAATTAAATACAACCTCTCCAAGCCCGCACATCTCGCACAGAAGGAATACTTCGCTATCGACTCGCTAACAGGATCTCTAACGCTGCTTGCACCACTTGATCACGAGGACACTCAAGAGTTCCTACTGATCGTTCAAGCCACCGATCAGTCATCAAATGTCACCGAGCGATTAACTACTTCCGCCACGGCACGCATCATGGTGACGGATGTCAATGACAACTCGCCAAAGTTTGTGATCCCACAAACGCCAGACGGTGTGGTGTACATTAGCGATTCGCTAGAAATTGACCAACTCGTATCGCACGTGGTCGCAATAGATAGTGATAGCGGGGAAAATGGACATATCGCGTACACTTTTGTTGGTGGAAATGAAGACGAACGATTCACAATCGATTCCAGCTCGGGAATTATCCGGCTAGCGAAGCCATTCAGTAGCAACTTCATCATGGACAGTGGCAAGCGAAACTCGGTAAGCGGAAAGTATCAGCTAGTGATATCGGCCAGTGATCATGGATCACCACGACCGCGCGAAGCGAAGATTACGCTACAAATCGTTATCCAGAACATGACGAACAATCCACCACGATTCGTGGAACCCGTTTACTATGTCAACATTACGGAAAACGTTCCGAGTGGTAGTTTTGTGATGCGCGTCTCGGCCAGGTCACACTCGGACGCTGGTTCTGGTGGTTCCCTTAATCTCACGTACGAAATACCGAAGGGCGTCGGTGAGGATCACTTTGCAGTTGATCCGGTACGGGGCATCGTCACGACGCGTGGCACCTTCGATCGGGAGTCCAAAGATCTCTACACCATACCCATCTACGTGACGGAAGGAGGGCGTTTTAAGAAAGCGTCAACTGCTTCAGTCTCCAGCCAGGAGATGGCTCAGTTTGATGTAGCCACACTTGTCGTGCGCATTACTGACGTTAACGATCATGCACCGGAGTTTGTGCAAGGCTCATGTTATCCGCTGGCAGTACCCGAAAATAGCGAACTCTCGGTCATACACACCGTCGTTGCTACAGATGCAGACGATGGCCTGAACAGTGAAATTACTTACAGCATCTCAGGTAAGTGAAGCACAGTTATGAACGAGGTTCTCGTAACTTACAACTTTCTATTTTGATCATCTGTTTCGCAGGAGGAAACATGGGCAACAAATTCAGTATTGATCTTCACACGGGTGCTCTCACAGCTCGTCCACTAGACCGTGAGGTACATGCAAGGTACGTGCTACAAATTACGGCACAGGACCGTGGTTCACCCGTGTCTCATCAGGGCCACTGCAACATCACCATTCGTGTGGAGGATGAAAACGACAACGATCCTAAATTTGAGCTTCAAAAATACATCGCTACGATCGATGAAAATGCTCACATTGGAACCACGGTGCTCACTGTCAAAGCGATCGATGCAGACGTGGGTATCAATGCTCGCATCGTTTACTCGCTGGCCAATGTTACCGAATGGTTGTTCAACATCGACAGCAAAACCGGAATCATCACCACTGCCGGGTAAGTTTACTCAAAACATTCTTATCAAACTGTAGCTCAACCCTATTACTTCATTGTATCCTCGGACGCTGGTTCTGGTGGTTCCCTTAATCTCACGTACGAAATACCGAAGGGCGTCGGTGAGGATCACTTTGCAGTTGATCCGGTACGGGGCATCGTCACGACGCGTGGCACCTTCGATCGGGAGTCCAAAGATCTCTACACCATACCCATCTACGTGACGGAAGGAGGGCGTTTTAAGAAAGCGTCAACTGCTTCAGTCTCCAGCCAGGAGATGGCTCAGTTTGATGTAGCCACACTTGTCGTGCGCATTACTGACGTTAACGATCATGCACCGGAGTTTGTGCAAGGCTCATGTTATCCGCTGGCAGTACCCGAAAATAGCGAACTCTCGGTCATACACACCGTCGTTGCTACAGATGCGGACGATGGCCTGAACAGTGAAATTACTTACAGCATCTCAGGTAAGTGAAACACAGTTATGAACGAGGTTCTCGTAACTTACAACTTTCCATTTTGATCATCTGTTTCGCAGGAGGAAACATGGGCAACAAATTCAGTATTGATCTTCACACGGGTGCTCTCACAGCTCGTCCACTAGACCGTGAGGTACATGCAAGGTACGTGCTACAAATTACGGCACAGGACCGTGGTTCACCCGTGTCTCATCAGGGCCACTGCAACATCACCATTCGTGTGGAGGATGAAAACGACAACGATCCTAAATTTGAGCTTCAAAAATACATCGCTACGATCGATGAAAATGCTCACATTGGAACCACGGTGCTCACTGTCAAAGCGATCGATGCAGACGTGGGTATCAATGCTCGCATTGTTTACTCGCTGGCCAATGTTACCGAATGGTTGTTCAACATCGACAGCAAAACCGGAATTATCACCACTGCTGGGTAAGTTTACTCAAAACATTCTTATCAAACTGTAGCTCAACCCTATTACTTCATTGTATGATAAAACTTCATGTTTCTTCAGACTCTTCGATCGTGAGCGACAAAATGTGTACAACTTTATGGTGGTAGCGATGGATGGCGGACGCTACAATGCCCGCTCGCAAAACGTCCCCGTACAGGTCATCATAGCCGATGTCAACGACAACAAGCCCGTGTTTGATAAGTATCCGTTTCGGGAACAGATCGGAGCACTCGTGCAACCGGGACAAACGCTCCTGCACATCTCGGCTACCGACAGCGATCAGGGCAGTAACGGCGAAATTGTGTACAGTCTGAACGAAAACGCTAACAGCATTGGCAAGTTCCGTATCAACCCGACAACGGGTGCATTAAGCGCAACACAAAGCTTGGCCAGCGAGAATGGACGCTTGCTGCACATCGAAGTAACGGCTCGCGATAAGGGTAATCCGCCGCAGATAGCAACCGGGCTGATCGAGCTCCGTGTCGGAGAAGTACAGCAGGAACTGCCGGTATTGCGGTTCCAAAACAGTACCTACCGAGTAATGCTGTCGGAAAATACACCGATCGGTCAGCCGGTATTGCAGCTCAGTGCCGTCCGTAGTGATGGCCGCAGACAAAAGATCATCTATAGTTTCGGATCGGGCAACGAGGAAGGGACATTCTCAATCGATGCCGTAACTGGAGAGATCAGGATCCGGAACTCGCACAACCTCGACTACGAACGGTTCAGTCGGCTGAAGAGCGAAGGTATTGAATTGGTGGCCGTAGCTCGCACTGACGGCACTCCACTACTCTACGGATACACGTCGATAATCGTGGAACTGCGGGATGAAAACGACAATGCACCTCGATTTACGCAACAGCAGTACGCGGCCTCCGTCTGGGAGGGTAACAGCAAAGGCACGTTCGTGATCAAGGTCGGTGCGTTTGATTCGGATCAGGGAGCAAACGCACGCATCCTGTATCACATCGTCGATGGAAACCATGACAACGCGTTTATCATTGAGCCGGCATTTAGCGGAATCGTCAAGACAAACATCGTGCTCGACAGGGAGATCCGCGACAAGTACAAGCTGAAGGTGATCGCCACGGACGAAGGCGTCCCGCAGATGACGGGAACCGCTACCATCAACGTGAACGTCGTGGATGTCAATGACAACCAGCCGACCTTTCCACCGAACACCGTCATCAGCGTCAGCGAAGGTAAGTGATCGAAACATTCCCGTTTTCCTTCGCGATCGGTTTCATGCAGTTCAGGAATTTAACTGAATGTATTTATTTTTAGGTACAAGCGTCGGTACGGTTCTTACCACTATCACTGCCAACGATGTGGATACAAATCCACCGCTAACGTACAGTTTCGCCGAGCTGAACGATGACGACGCCACCAGCTACTTCTCGATCGATCGCTACAGTGGGAAAATCATTCTCATTCGCCCGCTAGACTACGAGGATCGGCACGAATTCCTGCTACGATTGCTAGCTTCCGATTCGGCGCATGTCGCACGCACTACGCTCACCGTACGTGTGGTCGATGTGAACGATAATGCGCCGATCTTCCAGCAGATCACCTATCACGCCATGCTATCCGGTAATGCTATGTTCCACATGATTTTCCTTTATGCTGATGAAAAGGACTTTCTCAAACTAAACTTCACTCTCTATCTTCCCACAGATCCAACAGACGGTAGCAACACGAACGTGATGATCCTTTCCGTCAATGCAACCGATGCAGACAGTGAACCTAATGCCATTGTACGCTATTCGATCGTTTCGCCCAAAGGAACAGTCACGAGCGGGTTCACTATCGACGAATCGACAGGCCAGCTGTTCGCGAATATTAGCCAACTTTCAACGAACGGTATGGGTGGAACAATGTATCTTACCGTAGCTGCGACTGACTCTGGTCAACCCGCGCTGTCGTCTACCACAACCGTGCGCTTGGAGATGAAATCGAAAGGCAAAGTGAACCCACAGTACGTACAGAGTCAGTACCGTGTGTCGGTCAACGAAGAAGCTCTCCCCGGAACGACGGTCGTCAATTTGATCCCCAAGTCGGTACTGCAACAACAGTCCGGTGCAGAGTCGGCAATTGCATTTGAAATTATCGATGGCAACGAAGACTCGGTGTTCGATGTGACATATCCCGATGGGGCGATAGTGTTAGTGGACCGGCTAGACCGCGAACGTGTTGACTACTATGAACTGAAGCTGGTCACCGTTGAGCCTGGCACCCGGCACATAAACAGACCAGACGCGAGTCTCAGCACGGTTGTGCGCGTGATAGTTACGGTAGAAGATGCCAATGACAATGCGCCAGAATTCCAACCGGGCACCTACGAGGCAACGATAGGTGAGTTGGTACCGATCAAACATTCCATCGCAAAACTGTCCGCTCTCGACGCCGATCAGTCAGGATCGCCCAGCTCGGAAGTGATCTACCAGATAATATCCGGCAACGATAGTGGCATGTTTTCGATCGATTTGGTATCGGGATTGCTGTACACCAACAAATACCTAGACTACGATCATGGACAGACGCAGTACAATCTCGTTATTCGAGCGTGCGATAGTCACTCCGCACCACGTTGCGCTGTACATCCGTTTACAATCGCGCTTTCCGACGAAAATGACAACGAACCCCAATTCCCAGTGCCTGAGTACCTGGAGTTTGTGGGTGAGAATGAACCGATCGGTATCAGCATCTTCACCGCACGGGCCACCGATATGGATCGTGGGCCGTTCGGTATTGTTAACTACACAATCGACAGTGTACTGTCCGGGTCGTATTCCGGGCTAGACGATAGCTGGAAACTGTTCAAGGTGGATCCAACCAGTGGAGTCGTTAACTCGAACGCCGTATTCGACTACGAGGAGAAGAACAGATACGCTTTCGCACTACGAGCCACTGACACCGGCGGCAAATCCAAAACTGTTCGTGTGAAGATTGTTATCGAGAGTCGCGATGAGTTCAGTCCACAGTTTACGGAGCGCACCTACCGGTTCGTTATCAAAACACCCGAATCGGGACAGCTGCCCGTGGGATACGTGGTGGGTCACGTAACAGCGACAGATCGTGATCGTGGACCGGATGGGCGCATCGTTTATCAGCTCACGACACAGCATCCATACTTCAAGATGAACCGTACTACGGGTGCCATCCTTATCAAGAAACGACTAGACAACGTGGCCACAATACTGGACGCTGGACGGGACATTAGTCTCGTAGTGACGGCAGGCTCTGGCCGACAGGGATCACTCACGAACATGACTGTGGTCGAGATTGCGATCGATGCGCTGGCTCACCTTAAAGGTAACGAGCTGGGCAACAGTGCCGGTGGCAGTGGTAGCTACGAGAATTCCCAGTCCGTGTCTGCCGGTGGTGGATTCGCCAATTGGGCCGTCGGTTTAGTGATCTCGCTTGTTCTAATAATCATCTGTGTGGGGTCTGTGTTCCTTTTCCTGCACATGCGCAACCGACAGCAGAAACACGTCAACAAGACTGGGCTTAGCTCGGAGTCGGTCGGACACTCGAACAACTACGTCGATCCAAGTGCGTTCGACACGATTCCCATCCGAGGATCATCTAGTGGTACAACAGGCGCAGGACAATTCGCACCACCCAAGTACGATGAAATACCACCGTACGGGGCGAGTTCCAATTCCGGAGCGGCTACCACGTCAGAGTTGTCGGGTTCGGAGCAGTCGGGATCGAGTGGACGTGGTTCTGCAGAAGATGATGGTGAGGATGAGGAGATTCGCATGATCAACGAAGGTGGTCCACTGCAACGAGATGGTCTCCAGCTTGACGGTCGCTTATCGGATGTTTCGGTACAAAACACACAGGAGTACCTAGCACGACTTGGTATCGTTGACAACGGTACGACTGGGAATGCATCGAACTCGTCACGCCGGTGTTCGGAGAGTATGGGACTCGGTAGCTCGAAAGACGCCATGCTGCATACGCTACCGATCGACACGCTACACATGTTCCACGACGACGAGCACCATCGTGAATCGGACCTCACCAATCTCATCTACGCCAAGCTGAACGACGTTACCAACAACAGTGATCGAGCGAGCAGCGTTGACGAGACAGTCACGAATGCGGGCAGCATCGGTGCAACGGTCGATCACGTCATGATGGGAGGCTACGGCGATGTGCCCGTTGTGGGCAATCAGCAGGGCATCTCGATGAACGGCTCGCTAAGCTCGATCGTCCACAGTGAAGAGGAGCTTACGGGTAGCTACAACTGGGACTATCTGCTCGATTGGGGCCCACAGTATCAACCCCTAGCGCACGTGTTCTCCGAGATTGCTCGGCTGAAAGATGACACGTTATCCGTCCAGAGCGGCAACAGTGGAACGTCCAGCGCCAAGAGCAAGAACTCGTTGCATCACACGGTGAAAACGCTACCACCGCCCCTGTTGACAAATGTGGCCCCACGATCCATCAATGTGCCCGTCTTTGCCGGTCGTAACAACCCGGGCAGTCATCATGGGGGCGCCCCCAACCAGTACCTGTTGCCCCGCTCACCCATTAGTCACGATTCGGCCGCCGGCTTCAGTACCTCCTCAGCCATGTCCCCTAGCTTCTCTCCATCCCTTTCCCCCCTAGCGACACGATCACCCTCGATCTCGCCGCACGTCGTCTCGACGGGTATGCCCACGTCCCACCACATGGTTTCGCTACCTCGACCTCCACAACAACGAGGGCCCGCCGGTCAGAGGAAACCCTACTGACGGGATTTTCCCTGTCCACGCGAACCAAATTTCCCCCTTCGGATGGCTGTGTAGGTCTAAGGCCCCCTTTCCCAAAAACGCAAACGAACGTAAGCAAACAAACTCCTGTCACCGAGCTTAAAGGCGCTATACGCTTTGTAAATACCACTCTGTCGGGTTGCCGACTTCCTCTAGCAGCGTAGCGCCATGTTTGGGACAGATTGTCCGAGGTTCACTTTGTTGTGAGAGCGGACAGTGAGGTTGTAGTGAAATTACTACCACCCCTAATCCAACACAGGATGAGACAGACACATAGGGAGACTGTATATAGTAGATAAGTGTAGTAACATCGAGAGTGTAATCGAAAACGGTCGCCATCAGTTCAACGAAGGCGCATCCGGGTTTTTATGTCCGTCCCAAAATCACAACACCGTTTTAATCGTTAGCCGTAATTATGTACAGGTGTAGTAGTAATAATACCCCGGCTTACAGTACTGTAAATACTCTCAGTGAAAAGTAGCTCAGCAAACGGTGGGTAGCCAGTAGCGGCACTGCGCTTGCAGCAGGCCTACGTTTGCTACTTGTAAATGCCAGAGAACCTAGCGATAGTGCACAGGCGCAGATAACAGTAGTAGATAGTGAAGCTTATATAGGATAGGACATCTAGATTCGCCACTTTGGAGGGCCACTTTCAAACGAATCACACAAGACTGCAAGCTTTAGGGCTGTATCCCATTTTAAGTAATTGGCAATGTTTTAATTATTGTTTAACGAGTAGTGAAAAGAGAACCCCCATCGGATTGTGGTTTTCAGCTGACGGCCACCGAAAAGATCGCCGTAAATAGTCTGCATTTACTTACGTTGAGCTCGTGGGCTCGTTGCACGGGTTCCCGGAGTGGAATTTTTAATCCTTTTTATCGTCTCGTTTTTAACCAAGCTGCCGCTATGTGTGGTTTCCCGGGTACGAAAGCACCAGCCACGTGTTTGGGCGTTTTCATGTGTACAGCAAGATCTAAAGCATCCGCAACAACCGCGTCTACCTAAATATGTAAACTGTTAAGAACACCAAATTGTACTCCGTGCGACGCGTGGACAGCATGGCGGCACGCTAGTTTTATTGTAACTGTTCTAGAGCGAGATTTTAGCAAACACCCGGTTCAAAAACACCACCACCAACAAGCCACAAACAAGCAACTGCGCAACTGCCATATGTTAGAGAATGGAACGGTGAAACGGAAGTAGCTGGTCTGTTAGGAGCGTTAGAGGCGACAGTGTTTATAATGCAAAAAATGTGTCTATAGGTGTATTTTAGGAGAAATAAAAATATGTTTTATACGAAAAATATCCAATTCGAGTGACTGCCGACGGTGTAGATGACAGCTTTCTTGACAACTTTAATAGAGTTCGGTTTGTTTTTATTTCCTGAAAGCGTTAGCCGCTCGTGAAACTATACGCAATCGTACGGGGTACAGACTAAAAACGGTAACTGTATAAAACCAACAGCAGCCTAAGTATTGGAAACGGGTGTTGATACTTCAACGTTTAAAATCACAGAGTTGGGGAAGGATAGTTTCCGCTTGCCGTTAACATCCTGCTCACACTGGTCGTCGGACGTGATATCATCATCCTTGTAGTACGCATCAATGTCGGAAATTTTAAGCTCGTTCCGGGACAGATGCTCTACCACTGCGGCGGCGTAACAATCGCCCAGCAGATTGTTAGTCGTCCGGATGCGATCGCTGTGGAATGGGAAGAACAGAGCAACACATACATCATTAAAACAGATTGAAGATATCACACTTCCACGCCCGAGAAACCTACACAAACCAATCGATGGCAAACAGCAGGGTAGCATTGTTGATTGGAGCATCGATCGCGGACAGGGCGATCAGAAGAAGCACTAGCGCGGCGGAAGGAATACTGGCCGAACTCATAGAGGCGGCGGTTGAGGTCAGCACGACAGTCACCACCTGTCCCACGTTGAGTGTCATATTGCTCATCTGCGCGATAAAGATAGAGGCCACCGCGATGAACAGTGCAGTCCCGTCCATATTTATGTTGCAGCCGATCGGAAGCACGAAGCGCGTTATGCGCGAATCAATCTTCAGCCGCTCGTTCATGCAGCGAAACGTCAGTGGAAGGGCTGCGGCCGTCGATGCTGTTGCGAAGCCCGTCAGTATAGGTTGCACCAGCCCAAGATAGAACCGGAACGGGTTCTTGCGAATAAACACAAAGTATATCGCTTGCAATATGATCCACTGGTACAGGAACACGCCGAGCGCAATGGTAAAGATAAACCAGGCCAGCTGCGTCATCACAAACCCAATATCGTCGACACTCAAGATTTTGCCCGCAATCACACTGCTAATGCCGATCGGCGTGAGCCACATTACACCGGTCACCATCTTCATGATGACGTCGAAGATGGCCGAGAAAAACTGCACCACGACATAACCCTTGCGTCCGATCGTTCCTAGCAGCGTACCGAAGACTAGGCAGAAAAAAACGATCCCGAGCGAGTTGGTCCCCGAGCGGTACTCCACGATGCGTGTCCATTCCACGTTAGATTCTGACCATTCAACAAGATTAACGGAGCTAGATGTTATCGGAGCGGATGTTTGGAGCAGTTCGGTGCCGTTTCCTGTTAGCCCGGCACTTTCCTTGGGAACGTACACGGTGTGAGCTTGTTGAAGCGCGGCCTGGAAGATGTTGTCCGGAAAGATGTTCCTGTTACGGTGGCAAAATCCAACTGTAAGTATGTAAGTCCTATACGCCTTCCCTTCGCTTTCTGCTTACCGTCCAAGATCCAGAACACTGTCCATCAGGCTCACCGTTTTAGCCTTGCTGAGCGGTGTATCTCTCAGTAATTCTGGTTGTACTGCATCGTCGGTAGTCGGGTTGCCTGGGTGTATTATGAGCGCGAGTGTCGTCCCAAGGATAGCGTTCAACAGTGACGTGGTCAGAAAGTACACAAATGTGCGCAGGGCTATTTTGCCATTTAGTTTCGCATTCAGGCTGGACGATCCACTAATTAGGCTCGCAATGACGAGTGGAAGAATCATCAGCTTTAGTACGCGCATAAACAGTTCGCCGGGGTACGCGATAAGCATTAGCGAGTCACTCGAAAGACCTAACGGTCGAAACGTAAATCCTGTTGGAAGGGGAGAGATAATAAGAAAACACATAGTTATCAATTTTATTGACGTTATCGTAGGATGTCATGCTTTTGATGTCATCAGTTTGAGGACGGTGAAATCGAAGCAACCCATAAATAAGGTTGGATATGGTTAAACGTTTTCGTCCTGATCAGACGCGTTTTGTAGCCGTTCCGTGAAGGATCCCGTTGAAATCACTGAAGCCCGTACACGTTGCCAGTTTAAACAAAATAACGGTCAGCATGCTGTCTATCCTAGCTAGAAGGTGTTTGGGGACGGTTGGCCGTAGTGTCATTCCTAAAGCCTGCCAATATTCTACACAAATTGGTGAAAATCGAGCAGAGGTAAGAAGACACACTTACCCTCCGCCATCATGGTTTCAAAGCTATCTCTTTATTTCTCATCCCAGAAAGGGCTAGTTCTTGGACTTTACGAGCAAGAAATTGATACCGAAGAACCACGCCTCTCACCAACCGCCATTCATTTTGATGCCAAAACCGATGGACAACTTTTGAACCTCATCAAAGAGTAAGTCGCTGGAGAGTATAGTCCATGCCTCCTTGGATGTACCGATTTCTCACATTTTTCCCGTTAATGCAACAGATGCAACTTAAAGGGCAAGCTGGGCAGTGTGAAGGTGTTCAACAATCTGGACCCCGAAATCGGATCGATTGCCATCGTTGGGCTGGGCATCGAGGGTGCCGGCTTCAACGAACTCGAAACCATCGATGAGGGCATGGAAAACGTTCGCGTTGCAGCCGGAGTCGGTGCGAAGGTGTTGGCCAACGAAGGCTGCACACAGATCTACGTCGATCCGATGGACTATCCGGAGCAGGCTGCGGAGGGTAGTGGTCTCGCCACTTGGCGCTATCAGGCAAACAAAACGAAAAAGGACCGTAAGCCCATTCCGAAGCTAGATCTGTACGATTCGACCGAAGTGGACGCGTGGACCAGAGGCCTCTTCAAAGCGGATGCACAAAATTTGGCCCGCAGTCTGTCAGATGGCCCTGGCAACCAGATCACACCGACGTCATTCGCTCAGGCAGCTGTTGACGCTCTTTGCCCATGCGGAGTAAACATTGAGGTGCGCAACAAAGACTGGGCCGAGGCGAAAAGCATGTCCTGCTTTCTATCCGTTGCCAGAAGCTCGTGTGAACCTCCAATTTTCCTCGAGATAAGCTACTGTGGAGACGATAAATCGGGCCGTCCGATTATGCTCGCTGGTAAGGGCATGACATTCAACAGTGGAGGACTGTGCTTGAAGGATCCGGAAGACATGGCCAAGTATCGGGCCAGTATGGCCGGTGCTGCCACGGTTGTGGCCACGATACGTGCAGCTGCCGCTCTCTCGCTTCCGGTTAATCTGGTTGGGTTGATTCCGTTGTGTGAGAATATGCCGTCGGGAATGGCATTCAAGCCCGGCGATGTTATCACGGCCATGAATGGGAAGACGGTCGCCATCCACGACACAAACAATGCCGGCCGGTTGATGTTGGCTGATGCGTTTATCTACGGACAAACCACCTTCAAGCCGAAAATTGTTGTCGACGTGGCCACACTCTCGGACGGCATCATCCATGCGCTAGGCGGAGCGGCGAGTGGCATCTTTTCCAACTCGGACTTTTTGTGGTCACAGATACAGAAAGCAGGTGCCCTCAGTGGAGACCGCGTATGGCGTATGCCGTTGTGGCAATACTACACGCACAAAGTCACGGGTAAGTAGTAGGCCATCGATTTCGTGGAGTATATCTCCGGTTTAAGATGACGCACCAATTCTATCTTTCTCACCCATTTTTGTCTTCCAGATTATAGCAACGTGGACATCAGCAATGCTGGCCGCGGCAAGGGAAGTGCCTGTTTGGGTGCGGCTTTCCTGAAGGAGTTTGTTCCGTGTGTGGACTGGGTACACATGGACATTACCGGTGTTGGAATGCTCAAAAGGGGTGCTGGTATACCGTACCTAGAAAATGAGCGTATGACAGGACGTCCGACGCGAACACTCATTCAGTTCCTTTACCAACTGGCCTGCCCCGAGCAACAGAAGCAGGGTCTCATCGAGCATAAGAAAGCATAAGGTTCGATGAAATGTATGCTCTAATTGAAGGAGTATACAATGCTTTTTGGCGTACAATTAAATCAAAATGCTAGCCTAAATTGCGTTGTCGCATTCCGTGGCACATGCCTCTCTCAATAAAACTATCTTTTACCACTCACCCTGAAAGTTACCCCTATTTTACTTACCTATGATTACTCCTAACAGGACACCGCTCAGCGTGATGAGTATCAGTTTGTTGTCCGCCAACACTCGGCTCCAGTTTGAACGATGGTCGGCCATTTTTAACAGCGTATCGTCTCGACTCAAGTGGCCCGCTTCTTGTTTCAAAAAGCTCTGCTGACTTTGTGCCATCTCGTGCACCAAACACATCCGAGGAAGACGTTTTTTAGCGGCTAAAACAAAAGTTACACTATTTGAGCAAATGTTCGTTCACATCAGTGGAAGGCACGTGATCGCTATCATCGTTCGTGGAACCGAGGTGTTACATCTTGCATTGGCCAGAGTGCATCTAGGCGTCGGTTTTTTTTGAGCCGCTACTGCGTAACCTATTTGCATCTCGGCAAAGTCCTTAACGAATTGAATTAATCAAAGTGACTGTCCATTTTGCTATATCCAGCAATCGCTCAATTGAAGCCGTCCGTCAGCGGCACACCATCAGTCAACAATCGGCTATTGTAGGGTTCGTCTTATTAGATGGGCCTCAGATATCAACGCACCCCAAGGTCAGCAATCAAGATAGGAACGATTCATTTATTCCTTTCATTGCGCTTATGTAAATTGTACTATTGCTTTTGTCTACTTCCCGCACCACCACCACCACCACCACTGCCACCACCCAGTTTCCGTTTCGGCATAGCGAGTATTAGCAGTGGTCGGTGCATCATAATGCATCAAGCAGCGAGCTGCATCTAAGGGTGGTTCGCGACTGTTTGCGACTCGTTTCGATTCGATATCGATTTTCTTTTGCGCTTTAGCTCTTCTTTTTATAATTGATGGCGAGCCGCCCCCGTGGATACAAGTCCTGTGCAATGCGACACAAGGAACGTAATACCAACAAGTAAAGGGGCGCTAATAACCTCCACTCTTGCAGTCAATGCTCTCCCCCGCGCTAAGTGCATTGCAAAACTATGAATAGGGAACGTGTCGCATGTGCAACCAATACCAATCAATCGTTTGCTTTTCATCAATACCGTACTTTAGCTGAAGTATTTTGCTTATTTGGAGGTACAACAGTGGTAGTAGGAAACTGCAGAAAAGGCACAATATCACATTGTTACATAAATAGGAAATTTTATGTATTAGGACAATTACAGCAATTATGGTTGGTTTGAATAACGTTTGCTATTTTATGATCAAATTAGCAATTTTTGCTAGTTTAAATAACACAGATGACACAATCTTCGCTATTCACCGTGAGACGTTCGACCGGAAGTCGTAACAATTTAAATCAATTTTCAAGTACTCTTTCATGTCACACACCATGCGCCTCCATCCCAACCGCAAAACGTGATGATTGATGACGAGGGTTTGCCTATAATTTTTTCCGTTTACTGCGTCGCTAACCGAACGAAAAATGTGTCGATTTGCGTTTAACTTTTGATACTATGTTTTCGGTTCAAGGGTACTGGAAAACTATTTTCGGGCGTCCCACCTGCCTGGTACCGGTCGCACTAGTCACTTCCCACGGCACCACAATCGGGGTCGACGTTGCCCTCGAATCAGGGTAAAGCTTCGTTGTTTACGCCACTACAACAACTGCACTGCGAACCGCGGCGACATTCGCAATCGCCTTTGATAATCCTTTTAGTGTGAAGACTGACCGACAACAACCAACAACCACAACAACCCGTTGCCATTACAGGCCGCGTCAAACTGTTAAGCACGGTGCGCTTTGAACGTGGAGCCCGCACAATTGCA
Source organism: Anopheles maculatus (assembly GCA_002091835.1). Classification (NCBI taxonomy): domain Eukaryota; kingdom Metazoa; phylum Arthropoda; class Insecta; order Diptera; family Culicidae; genus Anopheles; species Anopheles maculatus. The sequence continues at coordinate 88,228 of KZ062535.1, read as the reverse complement.
CTTGTTCCTGAACTACGCGCCACGACGTCCAACCCAGTTCGGATGCAACGGCAAATTGAACTAAAAGAAAGCCGAACCGAATCGTCGGACCCCTCTATAGGTGGTATTTGCAGGCACACGCTGCTCCGTCTTGCGTGCACGTGAAAGAAATGTAACAGCCACAAAAGGAACAACAACAAAAAAAGCGTGCCAACAGACGAACCGAACGGGAGAGATATCTATTAATACGGCAGATGAAACTGTACCTATTTGTTTTATGCAATTAGGTTTCAATAAACGGTGCAGCTTTAATTAGTAAACATGGAATCATTTATGTGAACATGTTAAGAATGGAAAATAATGTTGTTTTTAGTAAAAACTTGGTCAATTGTAGGGCGCCTCCATTGCAACGAATAACCAAATGGTTCGCATTCATTCTCAGCATATTTGAGCTGAATGCTTGCGTATTTGAAAGACGATTCTTAATTATTTGCCTTTAAAAATGAAAGTAATCGCAAATTCAGTATTCATAAATTATTGTCGTTTCTCCTTCTATTTCTATAATTGTCCACAATTGCAAAAATATAATTGAAATTAAAACAATTTCACAAAAACAATCGTTTACCACTGTCCAAGTAGCTTGCCCTCTTTTGTTACCAGAGGGCGCTGGCGTTGCACAAACATTGACAGCGCTCTGTCAGCACTGTCACAACACAACATACCAAAAATGTAAAAAAGAAATAAATTTTCTCCTGGTGTCCAGTGCTGCTCATGTACAATATGAAAAAGTGAATCGTTAAGACCCCTCCCGGATGCGTTCGATCGAGGAAAGTTGAATAGCTTCTCACTATTGGACGCGCCGTGCAATCGCGATGGAAGGCGACATGTTGGCGATATATAATTTCAACGAAAACGAGATGCCCGACGTAAGTACGCGTACATACATTCCAGCGTACCCTCTTTCTCTCTTCGCACATACCACAATCGGTCGGTCGATCGATCGATTGCGTCGCTTCCTTGGTTGTGTGTTAAGGAAAGTAAGCAGCCTATCGCAAGGAAACCCGCGTGTGTTTTCCACAAAGCGCAAACGAATATATTGGTGCCGTGACGAGAGCGAACAAAAAAACAAAACACCTTTGTGCACTTTCTTTCCAACACGCACGCAATGGAAGCCAGTGGATTATGATGTTTAGTTGGTGTTGAATACTACTGCTGCTGTCGTGTGCATAACTATGTTTCTTTTGGACAATAATTCTCTACTACCCCGTTTCCACTAGTTTGATGTAAGTGACCCGCTATGCAAGCAGCCGGATAGATTGTCGCCCATCAAATAAACACTGCCCAACAGAAACAAACAACTGATTGGTCTGGCTACACTAAATGGCTGTTTCAGCCTACTATGAGCTTGCACCAACACAGTAACACGTAATCAGTGTTACCCCCCTCTTGGTTCGATGCAGGATGGCCACAGAAACCTGGAATAGGACGAAGGAAGAAAGGACACCGTGCCCGCTTGCTACGATCCGTCCGATTTCTCTCTTTCCTGTTGTTTCTTTTTTCTTGACCATCAGCCATCACTATGCCATCATTCGTTCATCCTTCGTTCACGCTCATTTCCAATACTATCTCACCCCCCCCCCAACTCCGTGCTAGTAAGTCATTCGAGAATAGCAGTATCCTCGTGCGATAGTGAACGATTCCCTCCTCTTTGATTGTTGTGCCAGACAATCCCCAAAACCTATGCGCACTGGCCACCCAAGAACTTCATGTAGCACCCTTCTCTCATTTCGTAGTCACGCCACAACATACACACCATATTCAATGCTTTCTTTCGCAGGGGAACAATGCATTAGAGTTTCCCGATCTAGATTTTGTTTATGCGGACGCGGACACTCATGTGAACGAGATTGCCGAGCTGTACAGTTACACCGAACAGGCGGAATTCCAGCACAATGTTAAGGTAGGTACAGGTTTTCAGTAGATTGCTCTTTTATAACATTAAAACTAACGATTCTATTTCACTTCCTACCAAAGGCATTCGAAGACCAAATGGAATTGTACAAACTGCCACCGAGCTGGCAGAAGCTGTCGGAAAGCGAACAGAACGGCATCATACTGAAGCTGCTCGATCAGCTCGACATGTCAAAGAAGAGCCAACGTATGAAGGCGGCCCGTTGCATACTGTACCTTGCACAGGGTTGCTGGGTGGAGGTGCAATCCGACCAGGAGCAACAGATGTGGGCACGCAAGAACGTGATGATGCTGTACTCTGCCGGAGTGTTCGGTGCATTTGTGGAACTGTTGAATTTGGAGATCGAGTAAGTAGTGCGCTTGGTGTGCGGCAGCGTATAGTACTAATATGGGCTTTATTTCCAGCAATTCCTCCACTGCCAACCTAGCATTGCGCAAAATAGCAGTGTCGCTTGCCGATTCGATCGATTTGCGTGTCATTCTCTCGGTGCTGTACATTATCACCGAGGTGATGCGAGCGGAAAAGGAAAGCAAAAACCAGGAATACGCTCAGCTGGTTTCGAATTTCGTTACCGAAATAAGTAAGACCCGCCCCGACAGGCTTTGAAGAGCGCCTACACGCTACACGACATTACCGGTCAACAAATGTAACTGTATGTTTTCCCCTGCCTATGTCTTCCCACTAGCTTATCCGATCGGCGATGAGCTGCTGTCCGTAAAACTGCTCGGGATGGTCACACACTTCTGCTCGGGGATGGCGCCACATTTCCCAATGAAAAAGGTATTACTGTTACTGTGGAAAATATCTCTCGTGTCCTTGGGAGGCATGGATACGCTAAAAAATCTCAAAGGTAAGCCATTGTGCAACGATTACGATGCTGAGGGTTTTGTAACGACGAATTTCCACTACCTGCAGATAAGTATCGAAGTGCGGCCGGCCTTTCCCAGAATCGCGAGGACACGCTAGAGGTATCAAAGGTGATGCGTGCCAGTTCGCCACCTATCACAGCACCGTCGAATGATGACAATCAGAACGCGAAGCGTAGCCGACCATCCCGAAGAGTATGTACGAACCCTAGTCAAACGCAAGAGGTAGTGAAGCTTTCTTGAGTCTCATCTTGATTTCTTTTTTCTTCCTTCCTCTTTAAACTTCCTCGGAATATATAAAAAAAAAACATTTTGTTTTTCGTTACCCTTATTTTGTTACTTATTCTTTGCCCCCCTTTTTCTCTCTAACACCTACCCACTACTTTTGATACTTTACTAACTTTATCTTTAACTTACATTTATTACTCTCGCTCCCCAAACCCGTATTTTTTTGTTTGTTTTCAAACTCTTCTCACTCTTTTTTCTCTAATATTCTATCTGTCTCACGCTGTCGTTTGGCAACTATCAAAACGTCTTTATTGAAAGTTTTCATCGTCGAAAACATTTCTTCCGTATTATTCTTTTCTTCACTTGCAAATGTTATTATTATATCTCTTCTCACTGTGACTGCTGTTATTACTTTACTGCCAAACTGTTCTCTTTTTCTCTTCTCAATACCAATATGCTGCAAGTGTTCCGTTTTTGTTTGTAATATTTACCATCTTTACTTCTCTTCTTTTGATTTTTCGGTTTTGGTTATAATTTCTTCTCGTTAGCTCTTTTTCCTCGCTCCAAACAATAACTTTTCAACTTTACTGCTGTCGGCAACCGTTTTTCTCTCACTCTCTCTCTATCTCTCTTTGTTTTTCTCTCTATATTTGCTATATACTGCTAAAAAACATGTTTGGCCGCCAATTTTTTATTCTCTACAGCGATGAATATAATTGATTTGTTTGACTTTTTTGCAAGACATACAAGCTTCGGAAGATCTCTCGATAGACACTCAGTACTCAGTACAAAATCCCCAATAAGCGTAACAGAATGTAACACAAGATCAGGCAAAACTGGCGGTAATATCCGATCGTGGCGATCGCACACGCTCGGGCGGTAACACGACGCGACAGATAGAACTTTCTTTCTTTCCACTACCAAAAAAAAAAGGTTCATCCTCGTGTAAAGTGCAGTGAAACCAAACAAACAGCCTGCCAGTAGTAGTACCACTTTTGCTTGCTGTATGTGTAGGTCGGTAGGGTTTGATCGTTTTGTGCGCTCACGGCATTATTACCGACCTACCCAAAAAAAAAAAAGGAAAACTAAAACCGATACCACCATCTTTTTTGCGTTCCGTATTACCCTACTTTTGATTTATTTTCTTTTTGTTTTGTCATTTGTTAAGTTGTGTCTTTCTCTTTCCAAGAACTCAGGAGAGCTAAATGCTACCACTTCGCTGCCACATATCGTAATCACTGTAATCGAAATGTGTCGTACAAGAATGTAAAACCCAAAGCATTCCAAGCACACCACCGAACTCACACACACACATCTATACAAACATAATAACATCACACAAATCATTGTTGTTATCGATATCGATTTTAATTCTCCCAATCGCCTGCTCGCCCCTTTGTCAGACACACCCGATCGAGAGTACTGCCATGTGTTGGTTTTTGTTTTTTGTTCTGTTTAATTCGTCCTTTTTGCCTTGTGTTGTGTGTTTTGCTGTTGTGCTGTAAAAAAACTGTTCAATCTAGCGATCGTTTGCATCTTCTAGAGTGAAATTAACTGTGTTTGTGTGGCTTAGTACCGTATGCATTAAACTTTGATTTCTCGTTCGGATTGCGATTAGGCAGTAATGGTTTTTCCGTGCCACGGTTCTTACGGTTTGGTGGCCTTATGGTTGAGGTTGGTTTGCGCAGACGAACAGGATCCTTTAAAGATCAACTTATACTGCGGTCTGTGCACACAACAGTGATGTGGAGTGGTGCTTTGTATCGAAGTATTTGATGATATAAAAACTCCTCGCACTCGATGTCTTCGGTAAAGAGAAGCATTTTTCAAGCATCATTTGCACGCAGTCTTTCATTTTAAATCGTTTCGTCAGAATACTTTGAAAGGCTATGCCCAACTTATTCATGATCTTCCTCGCCCTCGCGGACGGGGTCGGATGATCTGATCCTTGAGGCTAAGGTGTGGTGTAGTGATGAGAAAAACGGCTCCGAAGCCGGAGCCGGCTCCGACCGGTTCCAATAATTTTCGGAGCCGGCTCCGGAGCCGTTAGTTCACCGTTAGGTCGTAAGGAGCCTGCTCCGGAGCCGTTAGTTCGGAGCAGGCTCTGGAGCGGGAAAAACACTGTTTCGGAGCCGGTTCCGCACCCACGGCACCTGAGACGGTTTCAAACTACTGGCTACGGAGACTCGCGCAATAAAGTAGCAAAATCATAAAAACGAAGCAAATCCATTCTACAAGACAATTCTTCAACTGTGCGCACGTAGTTGGATTAAAAATAATACAGCAATCAATTAAATTAGACGGTCACAGCATCGTGGTGCGATGAACGATGCATTCTTATTTGCTTTTGTTTAATTAATTTACCGGGACAATTTAAATGATTCTTAATGTTATCATTAGGAAAATAATATGCATCAAGCAAGTATTACGATATTGTTACGATAATTATTTTGCAAAGTGCATAGTGATAACGGCATAAAAAAATTGACTCTTTACGGCCTAACGCAAACTAACGGCTCCGGAGCCGTTAGTTCGGAGCCGGCTCGGGAGCCGTGGGTGCGGAGCCGGTTCCGGAGCCGTTTAGTCGGAGCCGGCTCCGGAACCGTGGGTGCACTCCGAAGCGCGCATCACTAGTGTGGTGAAACGATTAATCTGTCAGGGAAACCCTTAACCGGGCTCCAAAACATACGGTCAAACATGCAACAGGAAATGCTTCACCATTTAACCGTCGAAAGCGATTGCGGTAGTTGGGTGTAGTGTTAAGTTACAATCAGCCTAAATGCATACGTTACTGCCTGTTTTGGTGTGGGTTTTAATAGGCAACTAAACCACCGTCCCCACTAAAACTACGCTGCTACTGCTGTGTTGCTGTCTAGTACGCCTGATATTCCTACAAGTTTATTTAGCTGTACTTCCAGTTAGTTGCCAGTAGAATCAATAGCGATATTGCTTGTTTTGCGATCTTGTTCTCTATACAAATAGCCCCTGTAAATAGAATGTATTGCAAGTGTGTGTGTGTGTACCCTACAATAGCTTTCCTTTTTTTTACACGTTTCGAATCGCTTTTTAATCAAACGTGCAGTTATGCCGTGCACCCGTTCGTTGTTTGTAGTGAGTTGATGTTCGTTTTGAATTGTTCCGTTCCGTACTTTATCCTGTCAACTTTGTCCAGACTTCACTTCATTGTTCGCCCATCATTTTGTCGATATCCATTGTTTCACTAAAGTCGTCTATAGATCATCGCTTGTTTGCTTTTGAGTTTCAAACCATCACGTTTTGTTTGATAAACCGAATTCATCATTAAAGACACCATTCTGTCTGCTAAAGGAGCGTATCTTTCTCATGTACGACCATCGTACCATTTTACCTAAATAAAGAAACATGAAATTGTATGATACGTTCATTAAATTGACTGTTTTTCTGTTCGAAAAGCGTAAACTAAAGCTCTTATTTTCTCCACTATTGATAAAATCATATGTTATGTTGGATGTTTGACTAGCAACCTAGCCATCCCTATAAAAACCTTCCGACATGCTCGTTCGTCACCATTCGCTAGATAGCGCCCGAATCCCTGTGTTATTCGTACAGTGCTCCCACCATTCTGCACTTTCCACGACATCCACTCACAAACACACACAGACACACACACACGTACATACACGTAAATACACGCTATGATTATGATCATCCTCTTTGTTGCATTTACCATTGAGCATAGAGAACAACAGAGAACAACCACAAAAACAAACCCATCCATTGTCACTAGTCACCTTTAGCCCATGTATCTAATTGCGTTCCCATCCGCGTTACGATCCTGCGTCCGATCGTGCGATCTAATACACTTTCCCTCTTTGCATTTCGCGGCGCGCCACTTGACATTCGCCGATTCGACAGAGCTTGATCAAGCAAAGCTCTCTGGACGAGCAGGAACAGTTGGGACTGGAGATGGAAACGGCGGCTACGGAGAATGAGGAGGACATCTCCGTCTACTTTCGCCAGTACGAGGACCCAATAAACGGTGCTGCCAATCCGGCGGCGGCCGCCGCAGCCGGCGAGGAAGGTGCCACACCACCGGCTGCCACTCCCGGTGAAGCTGGCGAGACAAAGGACGGTGGCGAATGTTCACCGCCACCGGCAGAACCCGTGGAGGAACCACCGCAAGAGATTACGAACCGTTTGCCATGGGCTCCGAAGATCCGGCGCAAGGACATTGACATATTTCTCAACAATTCGCGAAGCAAATTCATCGGCTACACGCTGAAAGATGATCACGAAACGATTGCCGGACTTCCGCAGCCGATACAGGAAGGGTTCAAAACGTTGACAAAGGTACCGGGAACGGCCTTGTAGCGTCACCATATGCTTAACCCTTCTTTTCTTCCTGCTTCTTTGCAGCACATGTACGTGAGCCTGGCGGACGTTCAGATACGCCGTGAGGAGGAAATTAACCGCAATCCACTGTCGACGTCCGAAGGCGAAATTCCGCTAACACCGACCGAAATACTGTACCAGGCGCTGTTACCCAACCTGTCGCAGTACATGATTTCGCTGCTAAAGATCCTGCTGGCCGCCGCCCCGACCTCGAAAGCCAAAACCGAAAGCATTAACATTATGGCGGACGTACTGCCGGAAGATATGCCGTAAGTGGAGTTTTCTCTGCTATGCTTATGCCCTTTTGTTTTCTCTCACCCTAACTCATTCCCGCCCTCTTTCACAGCATGACGGTACTACAGTCCTCGAAGCTAGGTATCGACGTGAGCCGGCATAAGGAAATCACCGTCAAGGCCGTGTCCGCCATCCTGCTGCTCTATCTGAAACACTTCAAAATCAACCACATCTACCAGTTCGAGTTCATTTCGCAGCATCTCGTGTTTGCCAACTGTATCCCGCTGGTGCTGAAGTTCTTCAATCAGGACATTATGGGGTACGTCGGTGCGAACAATGGCATACCGATCATCGACTTTCCGTCGTGCGTGATCGGGGAACAGCCCGAACTGACGTCCGAATCGATGCTGGTCGGCGATTCGGCCACCTACTCGTGGCGCAACGTGTTTTCCTGCATCAATCTGCTGCGCATACTCAACAAGCTGACCAAGTGGAAGCACTCGCGCATCATGATGCTGGTCGTGTTCAAGTCGGCACCGATACTGAAGCGCACGCTCAAGGTGCGCCACGCGCTCATGCAGCTGTACGTGCTGAAGCTGCTGAAAATGCAAACCAAGTACCTGGGCCGTCAGTGGCGCAAGTCCAACATGAAGACGATCAGCGCAATCTACGCGAAGGTGCGCCACCGGCTGAACGATGATTGGGCGTTCGGCAACGATTTGGACGCACGGCCGTGGGACTTCCAGGCGGACGAATGTGCACTGAAGAGTGGCGTGGACCGGTTCAACAACCGGCGGTACCTGCAGGTGAACAATGGCATCCTGGCCGGTATCGAGGGGCTCGACTATGACGATTCGATCGAAGGGATCGGCGGGATTGGTGGTGGCATCGGCGTGACGGCCATTGTCGGTGGTGGAGTTGGTGGTGGCGATGGGCTGAACGGTGGTGGTGCCGGTGGATCACTGGGAGGATGTGTCAATGGGGGTGCTGGTGGTGCTGGAGGGGCGGGCGTTGCGTCCGGGCTGGGAGCATCGGAACGTGGGAACGCTTGCTACGGAGGACTAGCGCGCAAACCGGAAGAGATCGAACTGAGCGAAGAGTTCAAGCAGAACTACGAGCTGTGGCTGCAGCAGGAAGTCTACAACAACAACATCGACTGGGACGCACTGCTTGCCGTGGACGACTTTTCCTAGAGCAGCGAGTGTGTGTGTTTGTGAGCGACCGGATTCGTGTACGTCGTCCGCCCGCGTTGCTACGTTGACTACGAATAAAGCTATAATATACCTTTAGAGTGCACAACGCGAGGAAACACATTTAACTGTACAGAATGTATCATGTTTCTCTTTATTGACTCTTTATCAACGTCTCGAATGGCGGTGGTGTTCCGCATCTCTTCACCGCCGCACTGTTTATAGCACTTTTCTGCAGCGTGTGTTTGATTTAGTTTTCCGGTTTCGGGTGGCGGGTGGTATTGGTGGAATAACAAACTTTGCTGTATGTGTATGTGTGTGTGTGAATGTCTCCATCGGCGCGTAGGGTGATCTCCAAACGTACGGCCACCGAATTGATGAAAAACAGCAGCTGTAGGCATCTTTCCTGCAAATGTCACCCCAAAAACTGTTGCGCTTTGCGATTCTTTCTACAAATTGCAGCATTATTACTTTCTAGTAGTGGGTTTCTCCATTCTCTCGCGCTCTCTCTCTCTCTCTCTCTCTTTCTCTGCTGCGTTTAATGAAGGGAAAAATTGGGTTTTTTTGTTGTTTGTAGTATCGTCATATGTTTATGTCCGTGTGTGAGTGTTTTCTAGTTTACACTACTACTAGCACCGGTGGAGCCCCCCGTGTACTGTTTGTTGCCAATAGAAGAATGCTTGTTAACTCCGAGCGCCATTTGCCAATGTGTCGATAGCGGGACCTCAGTAGATCGACCACACACTCACACGCACACTATTACCACCATTTAAAACGGCTGTTAAATAGAAGGATCTCACATTCGAGCCTCGGACCACGAAGCCACACGGGATTGTGACTGCTTATCTCTCTGGCTGGCGTGCCAAAACCTAAATCTAGCAGTAGTAAGCCTATATATACGCGCACCCATAACCTGAAAGGCTATATGAGCGCCAACAGGGACAAAAAAAAGGACAGAGATGAATAGGCAAACAGGACATCGAGTGGAGCCAGGATTCGTCTAACAATCTCAATCACAATCTCCTTGGGAGGGGGGAGATTAGTACAAAATGGTGTGTCACCTGTACACAACAACGAATGGAACGGGATAGTACAGCATTTGCGATAGATTTCCTTCTTGTTTTCCCTGTTTCTTTTGTTTAACACATACGTTTTGTTCTCCTGTTTGTTGCACATATTTCGCTCTTAACTAATTTATCCTCACCGTATGCAGCTTTTATTGCAGCCCAACGCACACACACACATACACACACACATAAAAAAACATAAAGTTTTTTGAATTTGTTTCAAAAGTGTTTGTTTGTTTTTTTTGCAACAAGATTCACAGTTTTACCACGACGCAATATCGCTCTCCGCTCTGCACAAGGCCCATGATGACGAATCGACTGATCGAAAGGTAGTGAAACTAATTAAACCTAATATTTAGCTATCCTTCTCCCAATCTGCGCCCCCTATCATCTAGTACGATGTTTTCTTTTTTTTATTTGTTGTGTTTTACAATTGAAACTGGAAACAAGGCTTGCAGGGGACAGACAGACAGTGCCGGAAAGAGTTGGATCACAACAAATGCAACCGGTTTTTAACATTATGTTAACCAAATGTGGCCTTTTTTCTTCGGCAACAGTACACGAAAAGCGAAACCGCTGGTCCAAGAGCCCCGACCAATGGAAGGAAATTAGGGCACAAGAAAGGAGGATATTATATGTCTCTCTCTCTCTCTCGCTCTCGCTCTCTTTAATGTTTTAATTTCGCTTTTTTGTTTTGTTCGTCCATTGCGGTTCTTCTTGGTGTGTAAGTGCGTTTTACCAGTTTGTTTATCTCCTCTTTAGGTTTCGGTTTTTGGTAGGATAGGCGACCGTTTTGCGTTCAGTGCCATAATATGTGTGTGTGTGTGTGTGTGTTTATGTGTGTGCGTGTGTGTGGATGTTTATGTGTGTATGTGTGATGCAAATGAAGACCGTTTGTTGTTGCTGTTGTTAGGGAGGGGGGCGGCTCGTTGCTAGTAGTATAGAGTGAATATTTAATATTACTAGTTTATATTATCATTTCACCGCGTAGTAGACTCAAATAAAATATATCTGCTTTCTACAATTCCCAATTAAACTAAACCCGACGCGCAGACCTAACACACCCCCGCCGTTCCATTTTGCTGTTTGCACAATCAATTCGACTCCTTCCTTTCGTCTGCACGTGTCGTTTGCATAATTTATCATCCACAATTCAATCGGTTCGTACGACTACTGCTGCTTCTTTTCCCTCGTATTCCATATGAGTTTTGTTCGTTTTTGCAGATGATTTTTCTTACTTGTTTTTTGTCCTTTTTTTGTTTTCTACAGTTTTTGTTGTTTTTTTTTTGTTTTGTTTTGTTTCGTTTTGTTGCTGTTTTTTGCTCTTGTTGTGTGTTTGTTGTGTGTTTGTTGTGTGTTTCTTCCTTTAAATATAATGCTTTACTGTTTGCTGATAGTATGCCATAACTAGTTTGGAATCGGTCTTACTTCCTATCAATTTACTCATCATCTTTATCATACCGGCGGCGTTGGCCGGCAGCATTATCTTCACCACCGGCTTCTGCTTCAACATAACGATAATTACCATTATACAATTTTTCATGCAGCAGCTTTCACACGCATTCAACAGTCCATTTGCTAGAAAAGGGGAAGAGAGAGAGAGAGAACGATAGGTGTAAGTTCCGCTGAAGAAGGTCCGGGGGTTGTTCCCCCCACACTTACCTGCTGAATAACATCACTTGCTCACAGCACAACAGCCGCTGTTCTGCCTATTGGTCTCGTTTTGCGTTGGTCTAATGTTTTGCTGCGGTCCAGCACCCTCGTTCTTGGGTAACTTTTTAGCTGCGATAGAGGCGAAAGAGCTTGCATGAAAATCTATTCGTGGCAATTACAACAGGTATGTGTGTCCGCAAGCGTCGTCCCATTTCCAAACAGGATTAAATCAAACCTGCAGTTTGGTGCACTGATCACGTCAGTTCGAAGACGAAATGGCTCCACCATTCGCACACATTCTATGACGCCAATTGTGGCTAACAAATTAAGCGAAACCTTAGCAGTAACCTAGACCCAGAATAATCGATCAACCCTTTGTTGAACCCATGGCTGTGTGCAAGCCAGCAGTTAAACTATTTTTACGCTTCCTTGCACACCATCATCAACAACAACGGATGATGGAATTCGAACAGCCACTGGACGAGAATATATGTTATTGGCAAGTTTACCGAAGTAAGCTTAGCCTTTTGGACGTTGCTTTGAATGGTACGTTCTGCATCCTAGCAACCGTAGCGCAAGAGTAGAACCGATTGCTTTGATAGCTGTAATCCGTAGATTTTACGTTGAAGGGCATCTTCACAACTGGAACACTTTTACCTAAAAACCCCCCATTCACCACGTTAAACCGCTCATACTCACCTATTGCAAGAAATATATCATTCACGTTGACGGCCGTCTTGGCGGATGTTTCCATAAATAGTAACCCATTGTCGTCCGCGTATTGCTTCGCTTCCTCGTAGTCTACGACACGACTGTTTGCCAGATCGGCCTTGTTACCGGCTAATGCAATCACAATGTTTGGCGATGCCTAGACAGATACAAAAAAAAGAACAGAACAGAAACCAGACGTGGCTATTTGTTAGAGAAGACGAAACACACACACAAGCACGGTAGAGGTTATCACACTCTCTCCACACACACACACACACGAACCTGTCTTTGCAGCTCCTTGACCCACGTTTTGGCCCTCGCAAAGCTATCACTGTTTTGAATATCGTACACCACGATCGCGGCCTGTGCACCTCGGTAGTACATGGGCGCCAAACTGTGGTACCTGTGCAGATGATTACACACACACACAAAAAAAACCATCAGCAATGCTAGAAACAAGATTACCCGGGTTCCCGGGGGCAGACAAAGCAATGCTTACCGTTCCTGTCCAGCAGTGTCCCATATCTCGAACTTCACTGTCGTATCATCGATGCAGAGGGTTTGTGTGAGGAAAGCGGCACCGATCGTGCTTTCCTGGTACTCGTGGAATTGGCCCTTGACGAACCGTAACACCAGCGATGACTTTCCGACCGCCGATTCGCCCAGCAGCACGAGCTTGAACTGACAGATTTTATTCTGTGTTGCACCGTTTGGGCGTTGCGCTGCGCCACCAGCTCGCGGACTCGATGCCATCGATTCGATCGTATATTATACGACGATTACAACTAATAATATATACACACACACACACTGCTAATTCACTGCAGCAGGAAATGTCCTACGGTTAGAGTTTGCTTGATGTTTTTGCGATGCCCACACTTTGCCACCGAAAATTCACAAACTCCGTACAACACTGGGGGTAACTCTTTAGCCGAATCGCCGAAAAACTGGTTTCTAATCGTCCTGCAGTAGGATAGCTTTATCCTACGTTCCGTCTACTGCAAATGGAAGATCAAAAGGAAATAAATTAGTACACATTGGCTCGACCAAAAGTGTTTTTGTTTTTTTTTGTTTTGCCGCAACAAAGCAGGCGCATATGCATGCATAGGTGACAGATAGTGCGTTTTACGCATTTTCCCCTACTCATTCTCACAACACCAACACCGGTGGAAGATTCAATTGTTGTAACAGTGACTCATATGGCGTAGTGCGCACCAAAAATTAGTGACTCACTGTACAAGCAAACAACGCACACTTCCGACTTCCTTTGTGCTGCGAAACATCGGAACAAGGTGAGGGAGGCAACAAGGACATTTTCCGTATGCTTTTTATGTTGGGCAGACGGATGGTACGAAAACACGTTGTTTAATTATAATCGCTATAGAGAAAGAAACACGTCAGAGAGGACAAGCAACAGCGAGAGGCAGAGAAAATGAGAAAGCGAAACACACAACAGCTTTCCTATGCGTTTTACGCATTTTCCCCTACTCATTCTCACAACACCAACACCGGTGGAAGATTCAATTGTTGTAACAGTGACTCATATGGCGTAGTGCGCACCAAAAATTAGTGACTCACTGTACAAGCAAACAACGCACACTTCCGACTTCCTTTGTGCTGCGAAACATCGGAACAAGGTGAGGGAGGCAACAAGGACATTTTCCGTATGCTTTTTATGTTGGGCAGACGGATGGTACGAAAACACGTTGTTTAATTATAATCGCTATAGAGAAAGAAACACGTCAGAGAGGACAAGCAACAGCGAGAGACAGAGAAAATGAGAAAGTGAAACACACAACAGTTGCGGTGTGTTTGCTTGCTTTTGCAGCAAACTGATTGCTAATTTAATTTTTCTCTACCGTGCTAATGAAACATTCACACCACACAACGACGATGACCGGTGTGTATTGCGCCAGGTGGAAAAATCGTACAAAGCTGAGCTGTACGCAATAGTGGCCAAATTCCAAATTCACACCAAACAACAACCACCAGCAGCCGCAACCAGACCTTTAAGCACACCACTTCCTTTGCACAAAAACCATGCTGCCTGATACACACGATGATCACGGCCAACGGTGTCGACCCTTGGTCGAGGTTTTTAAGAGACTGATATGTAACTGCTACTGATAAACGCGGTTGTATAACGTTGTGATGGTGAAGAGCGCTCGCGTACATTCGTCGCGGTTCGCAGCACACCAGGATTGGCATAAGTATAATATACACCATCAATGCTATTTGAGAACCTTCGGCTGGGTAATACGTTAATGTACTCGCCGCCGGACGAAGGATCTGTCCGCCATAATGCATCCCAGTGCAAATCGCGCGATACACTTAAACCACGACGGATGTGCGTCGGAAACAAAGAACGGTCCAGAGTTCACATACACACAGAAAGAGCGAAACACACAGCCACTGACGCGTACACGGAGCTTCCAATGTTTACAGTCAATATTTACGTTTACAACACTTACTCCCACCCTGTCCGCGTTAAAGCGAAAAGATCGTGCAAGAAATATTTCTTCGACGGCGTAGTTCAAAAACTGCCAATTGTTTATGCATTGAGAAATGGAAGAAAAACAAACACCGAAGAAGCACCAAAACCGGAAGCTGCAACGAACGCCCACTCAGCACTATATGACGGAATTACGGGGATGTTTTGGAATTTTTCTTATCGTACCCGCCGTCGTGCACTGAAATTGAACCGTCAGCGGATTGCCTTTCCTAACAACGCGCCCCATAAGACCGTACACTAAAGGGGCGTTAAGGAAGACTGTTGCTGGCCTAGGCTGAAATTACAACTTCACTTCCACACACACACGAATACAGTACATTTCAGGTGACATTATGGTACCCATGATGATGGACGACGATGATCCGGGACGGGACACTTTACAGCGTGAAGTGAAGCGTCATCTTCATCACATGATGGGGCCTGCAAGCCGTACAGAATTTACCTTACAGCGAGCGGATAGATATCTCGCGACAGACACACTATTAAGAATAATTATCGCCTTTTGTATGCACACATGAAGAAAGCCACGGAACGTCACAATTGTGGTCCGCTTTTCGGTTGCCGGATGAAATCGATCGGAAAGTATACCTAGTACGGTGCGTTGATTATTTCACCACACGCAAATTATTGCACCAGCTGACCGACACGGTACTTTTTCAAGGTTGGTGAAACCCCGTATCCGGCAAGTCGATTCTACCGTCAACAACCAACCACCCACAGCACTGTTTTAGTATACAACTACCGCTCTAACGCCTACAAAGCACGAAGCAGAAGGGCACGATCGCGAACACTCTATCGACTGACGGAGCGACGGAGTAGTGTGACACTGCACCACCATCATCATGTACAGAGCAAATGCAGGCTCATCCAGCGCACCAGCACAATCAGACCATACACCGTTTTTTTCCCCTAAAACGATAATTTAATAAAGACACCACCACGACATCTCCGTCATCGTGTTCTGCATTTTCATTCATGTTTCCGCTTCGTGCTTGGTTCTTTCTTGCTTATTTTGCTTCTCTTCTTGTGGCTTACTTAAACGGAGCCCTTTGTACCGTCGTTGATTCTTCGTCGGTTCACAATGCCACAAGCCGCGCTCATTCACGGTCAGTGCTGCCGTGCTTAGTGCACATACTGCGCTGCTGTTGTTAGTATGCGTGGCATATACACACCACGTACTACAAAAACATGAACAACAAATACGCGGATTTTAAAGAGTCGTGATCTTCTACACACACGTAAAATCGCAGTTCCTATTGCGTTTCAGCTCTCTTCTCCCAATACAGTGACACCTTTTTTCTGGCATGTGCTCATGAAGCTTCTTATCAATTTTAATTGCACCTGCTGAATTGCATGTTTGCATAAAAATGGGCATCGCGCTGAGTTGTAAAAATCATTTCCATCCTGGATGCATTTGTGCGGCTCTGCTTCAGTGCAGGTTGCACTCTCTTCTCGGCTTGCCTAAGACAGGCCGCCGCACTGGGCAGCAGCAACATACGGCCATAGTTGCCTGCTCTGCATACTACAGTATCGATCGCAGCCGTAATCAAGTAAGCTGGCTCCGTAACTATAGGTGATGCATGGGTATCGGAGATTACTAGTGGGTAGCGTAGTGTTAGTACACACTTGTTTCCAAAAGCCAGCCATTCCTTTTTAATCTGCACCCCTGGTGACAGGTCTCTCGCTCTCGCCCTCTCATGCCCTTTCTCTCTTTCTCTCTCGCACTAGCTTGCTCTATTCCATCCATTTCTTCTCTCAATTACTACCAGATTTTGTCACCATGACCATGTGTGAGGTTTACGCTGTTGCTGTTTACGACACACATCATCATCGTCATCATCATCATCATCATCATCATCTGTTCCTGCATTTCTCTGCTTCTTTGTCCAGGCGATAATTGCGATACCCTACAACAGCTCAAATGGTGGGTGGGATGGAACGGTTGGTAGAACAGAGGGTGTCAATGACGCGGAACCTGGATGTTTCCGTTCTGTCAGGAAAACCCCGTTAGCCCTCTTTTGTTCTCCTGCTCTCATACGCATGCAAATACGTTCTCATTCCCTCTCTCGCACGCACACACACACACTGTACTGTTGTACTCTTTCGCTCTCACTCTCTATCTCTCGCTCTTTCAACACTGTTTATCCCAAGCAGGATTTTTTTTGCCAATCCAGCCAAGATAGAAACTGCCGCACCCCTACACTACACAAAAAAACGGTTCCATTTCTTCGCGATGCTAGATTTGCTTTGTTCCGTGTCACGGCTGTACCCCACTTGTCTCCACAAGCGCCAATCCCGATTCTCCGCAGCAATCGTCAGCACAGACGATCATCGAATCAGCTCTCCGACGTTCACGCACTGGATACTTGATGCTTATGATAAATCTTCGCACTGGTACGCACAAGCCTCTACACTCGATTGATAAAATTCCGCCGTATGTGTGTGTGTGTGCTGTACTGGAGCTGATGCGACGACGACATACGCCAATTATCTCTGGGTTGGGCGAGGATGAGTAACACACTTCCAGAAGAGACGCACGGACACGTAAGCACACGTACAGCGCAGCAAACTACGACAAACAATCCATTTAACTTCCCCCATGTATGCTCCGTAGCTCGGACACTATGCAAAACACACATTCCAAAAAGATTCACGCCACAATACCTATTCCCCACACCATTAACGCATGTTTCGACGTGCAATCGAGTGTGCTGTGCAGCGCAACAACTTCTAAATCAGCCACACGCACCTTTTTCTTTCCGTCGCGATGGGTGAATTGTAGCAAAATCTGGTAATGAAAAAATTGGATCTAGCGAAGAAAATTATGACGACTGAATTCTCTCACGCACTCACACACACACACAAACAGCGGAGCCACTCGTGCAGCTGCTCGAACATTAAGGTGTGCTTACACATCCCGCACAACCGATACCGCAAACGCTCTGATGCGTGTAGAAACAGTCGGTTAATGTGTAAATCGAGCCTCATTTAAAGTTTGTCAGTAAAATCATCAGCGAGAACAAGTAAAAAATACGGGTTTCAAAGTTCTGTCTTACAGAAGAACATTAACATCTCGTATATTGTTCACAGGAACCTAAATTGAAAATAAAGAAAACAATTCATGCGCGCGATGTAGAACTGAGCCTTAAGGATTCATTCGAGCATTTCTGGACGTGCACATTGACAAGCATAATAGTCGAAACAGTGGAACATTCAGGCTGACATTTTATGATAAAAATTTTCAAAAAGTTTGGATTAAGTTACAAAGAGGACTATTTTTTGCTCAACCTTTGATTATTTAAATAGTTTCGTTCATTTTTGTTCAAAATAAAGAGCCGAATGGGTTGGGAGTTTGAAATGACAGTTGGTTGCAGCACATGGAAATCCATATTCGTACTCATAAATTTATCCTTCTTTACTCCTTATTTTCAAAGCATCTTTTTGTGTGTGCTCAAAGTAATGAAATGCTTGATAATCACAGTCTGGCAGAAGAGATCTTCATAGCTCGATCATTCCTGTTGTTCGATAAAATAGTTTCGTTCTTGTAGCTTACGATGTATGGTGATGTATTTAGCAGCAATCTGTGTCTTCGACGCGACGATCTGCTTGCTGAACGATAACCTACAAATCATTTTTTTAAACTTTGGTTAATACCCCTTTACAATCTACTGAATCGCGTGTGCGTATGATATATACTTGTCGTGGCAGAAATCGTTGAATTCTCCATACTCAAGTTCATTAAGAAAGCTTAACACAAATGTGTAGCAGTTGTGAGAGTCCTCCTGGTACATATCCTTTCTCCACGAAGGATCAAATGAACTCTTTTCCAACACTTCGTCCCACCGATCGTACCACGGCTCAGGTACTTGAGCAATAACAAGACATTGGTCCCATTCGTTTGAGGTGGATGCGTTACTTGTTGGAGGTGATTTGGCTAATCCGTTTACATCGAATTCGACTATAGTTCCATTTGAGGTTGTAAGCGCTATGTGCAAATTATTTTCATTTTGAAAGGATCTAAAACAAAACAAAAAGATTAGTTAACCCGGTTTCGCCAAAATAAATCATTATATCTTACCGTAGAAAATCTCCAACCGATGGTCGCAGAACAATGGAGCAAGGATACTGGCAAGCTTTGACGAACGGACAGGGTAGCCTACGAGGAGACAAACATCTTCAATTATGTTTTTAATTCCGTATTCAGTGCAAACTCAATTTACTTACGTGATTGGTGTACTGTCTAGATTTTCACCCAATGGTTTCAAACATAAGGGACACTGAGATAAGTTATCGTATGAAAAAATCGTCTGATTGCAGTGACGTACACACATCAAATCACGGCTAAACAGCATCTTGCTAAAACGAACAACAGAATAAAACAAAAATTAACTACATATCTACCACTATATACGTGTAATGAAGAATGTGGAAAATAACTTGTTCAGTGTCACACAATTGCGGACATGTTAATATTCTAAGCGCCAACATTCCAAGATCAACGGAAACACTAGGAACTCCCTACTACTCCGTATAGTTTGCGAATTGTTTTACTTTTCAGAACTATGTTCACTCCATCAAGTAATCAGCACCCACCGATGGACAACAAAACTATCTGCCAAAGAACGAATCCGTTGCTCATCCTCATTCCTCAGTTTTGCATACCGGCAGTACGGGGGTCACCATGCAACAAGAATTGCATGTTTCAACACAATAAACCCTAGACCATGTGCTCCTCTCTCTACACATCATTGTAATACGAAGCGACCAAAGCTAGGGGAAAAACTTTCCCCAGCAGATTTAACGGGAACACACCTCGCCTGCTGGGATCAGCTGAAGTCGTTTGTTATTTCCAGTAACCCTTGACAACGAAACGGCTGGTTACGTGTGGTATGTGTTTTGGCCCCAGGATACAGTGTTAGTCACACAGCGGTAAGGACATGCTTTAACGTGGTGGCCGGGCCCGAGGGTGGTGGTGGTGGTGGTGATGTGGAATGAAAGATTGTACGTAAAAGTACTTTCCATCGAAAACGAAACGAGGGTCGGAAAGGAACTACGACGACGACACCAACCAAACCGATGAAAACCTTCTCTGTTTATGGTCCGTAAATAGTATTTCTTGGATCGTGCTAGAACGTGGTTCGCGAATGTGGAACGGTCGATGTGTTTAGGTTGCTCGAGCATAGTTTCACTTGGCACTAAAATGGCGAAAATGAAAATGGTGAATTAGAAAGCATTGCCTAGTAGGAAAGATACAATTCCGGTGAAAATTCTGTCGAATATTGCGTGTAATATCCAGTTCTCTGCAAACCGTACTACAGTGAAATGGATGAGAAAATGAGAAAAAGTTTCTTCAATGGCGCAAATACGATGTTCAGTCAGCCTAACAAATCTACAGAAAAAAGGACACAGTGGTTTTGGTGGTGGATATCCATATTGGTGCTGGTCCTAATTTCCGGCTCAACCAAGGCAGGCTTTGCTTGTCTAAGCAATCCATGTGTTTACGGTGTGTGCATCGATGATCTAAATAGGTAATCATCCCGCTCGTGTTCCGCTGTGCCGTACATCCGGCGTGCAACCGCGATTGGAGTCAAAGTTCGAAACAGGTTATTGGTTTCAATTTATTGGTCCGCCCTTTTGCTCATTAAAAATCGATTTATTCGAAACACGATTAACGGCCGTACCACGAAAATAACTACCGGCTAGAAGTTCCCGTGAACATGTAACATATACATATGCCCGTTATTAAAACCGGACACTTGAGGTGTAAAGAGTACAGCATGTTCCAAGTGTTACACCGCATCATATCCTTTGCCACTCATCACCCCACACACTCACGTCACTCAAGTAAACGTGGCTGCAGTTACTGTGTATAATCGATATTGATAGTTCCGAAAAGTTAATGGTATAATTTACATCTTAACGCCATACCACCTGCGCCTACTATGTTGGCTAACCGCAATATCGCCACTACCTTCCACGTCTCCTCCAGGGTTTTAACAGGACACGGGCGGGCTGGATTCGGCGTGAACAAAATATGCGCAAGATCTACTAAACACTTCCGGTCGAGCGTTCCCATTTTTACGTTTGTTTGTTTTTCCGCCTTTGGAAAGGGGACCATTAAAATTTGTCGCGTATCCTGGAGACATATCGTTGTTTACTATGATTGTTGATACGATTGTTCACGTAGCGTAGAATTATGTTTACCATAGCATTCCACCACGAATCAATAGTTGCTTTGTTATGTTCCTTTTTATGCTTCAAGCACATACTCTTGCTATTGCATCGATGGGTACACCGGCGTGCATTGCCAGACGAACTGGGATGAATGTTGGTCCGGTCCGTGTCTTAACGGGGGCACGTGCATCGATGGTGTCGCTTCCTACAACTGCACCTGTCCCGACGGCTTTCTAGGTAAGGATGAAATGTTAGGAAACGAGCTCAAGCCTTCAAAATCTGATATTTTATCATTGCGATAATTTTTGCCCAACAAGGATTAAACTGCGAGGAGAATTTTAACGAATGCCAGTCCAACCCATGCCAGAATGGTGGCCAGTGCCATGACAGGGACAATGCGTTCTATTGCACCTGTGCGCTAGGTTACGAGGGCGAGTTTTGTGAGCTCGATATAGCCGTGTGTGATACGGGCGAGCGGTGCCATAATGGTGCAGCATGCATCGAGGGACCTGGGCTAGAATTCTCATGCCGCTGCACGGAAGGATTCGAGGGTCGGTTGTGTGATGCGGAGATCAACGAATGTGCATCGTCCCCCTGCCAGAACGGGGCCATTTGCATCGACAAGTTCGCTTCGTACGTTTGTGCGTGTCCCATGGGTTTCAGTGGATCAAACTGCGAGGAAGAGATAATGGTCTGCGCGAGCTCACCGTGCGCCAACCAAGCGTTGTGCTTGATGGAGGAAGATTCTCCCACGTGCTACTGTGTGCCGGATTTTCACGGTGAACGGTGCGAGTTGCAGTATGACGAATGTCAGCTAGGACCAGATCCTCGCTGTGTGAATGGTGCAACGTGTGTGGATGGTGTTGATGAGTATTTTTGTACTTGCGGGCCCAATTTTACTGGAGAAAACTGTGAGTGTCTCATACTGGATGAGGGCGGTGGTCAGATCGAAATGGACTGTAACTATACGGCACCAACTGTGGGCACGTCTGTAGCGGACGAATTTACCGATACCTCATTCTACACGTCTACTTTGGAATCGTTTTCGATTTCAACCGATGGCGCTTGGAAACCATCCACCGATTATTCGCTAGAAAGATCTACAAGCTTCCCGCTTTCGTCCCAACCAATGGCACCTGCTGTTACTGAAGAATATACGGATTCTTCTGTGGATGTAACATACAGTGGAACACCGATTATTAAAGGTGAGGGTACGGTACCGTCTGCTGTTCCGTCTACCTTCCCAACGACCATAGGAAGCGATCCTTATACCATAACGTCTTCTAGTGAAACTGTTACTGATAGCAACGTAGTGTCTCGCACCTCTGCATCACCAGATCAGGACACAAAATCAACCTATGAACCTTCTATTGAGACAGAAACTACGAAAGAAAGAACGGATACTCCAGGCACTACGGCAGTATCTGGCTACAGTACACAAAAGAGTACTCAGGAAGTTTTGATCGGAGATTACTACCCTACTGTGAAACCATCCTCTAAGTATCCTACCATTAACGATGGCTCTGTGTCTACCGAATTTGGAACCACCCCCATGGACACACTTTTCCCCACATCGGATCTTCCCAGAGTATCTACACTCCCGCCCGAACTGAGCTCGTTCTTTACCGAATGTCCCACGAATCGATCCGTTTCACCAGCGTTCCAGGGTGAAGATCAAGTTACAGACACAACACCAACGTTCACAACCAATGGAATAGGCAGCATCACTTCTTACCCGGATGAGCCCACACAGAAACCACAAGGCAGCACCACTTCTCTAGCTCCAATTGTTCCCGTAGCAACGACAACGACGACACGATCACCCGAAGTGATTCAAGAGTGCGACGATACCGTATGCGCCAACGGAGGAACTTGTGCCATGACCCCGAACGGTGTTCGCTGCCATTGCGATTTCCATTACGCAGGGCCCTTCTGTGATGTGCCGGTCAGCATACAGAATGCTGCCTTTTCCAAAGAATCCTTTCTGCGTCACATCATTTACCGGCGGAATAACTCCGCCGATCCGAGCAGCCAATCGGTGGAATCGCTCAAACAATTGGCTTCCATGGCGGTGCGCTTCAAGGCTAAGCTAACTTCTCGCGAAGGATTGATTCTACTGGCCACGACGGAAGGTGATGATGGCAATCATTATGTGGCTCTGTTCTTACACAAAGGTTTGCTACAGTTTCAGTTCTCCTGTGGACTGCAGACGATGCTTTTGAGTGAAATCGAAGGCACGGTCAATAATGGATACGAGCTGAACGTTAAAGTGCAGTAAGTGCAGTAGTCCCCCGTTTTTTACTTGAATCCTTGAAACTTGAATAAAACCGATTGTTTATTTAATTGTCCCATTCTTTTTAAGGCTAAATTTCAATGATCGCTACAGTCACTGTAATGCGTCGCTGCACGTAAACGAAACGTTGGCCATGAGCGGTGAGCAGCCGACCTGGCTTGGCAATATTCTGCATACGAAGCAGCAAAAGGAAGGACAGGACGGCAGTCCTGATGGTTTAGCAGCACTGTCTTCAATCAAGCAAAGCTGGTTACATCTGGGAGGACGTCCCATCAAAACGATGTACACCTTGAGTCACAACATATCGCGTTCTCATGGCTTCACCGGATGCGTTTATGACTTGGAGATTAACAACGTTCCGGCAGCCATTTTCGAGTAAGTAAACGGCCGATTCTATGCAAAATACACAATAATACGTTTTATTCGAAAATTCCAGCAATGCCGAAGATGCGTTCAAGATTTTTGAATGTACATCTTTGGCTTGCCTGTCGAGTCCCTGCCGCAATGGAGCGATATGTGTGGAGGCGGAGGGTTACGGAGGGCCGACTGGGCGTTACTCGCCCGGCAACAACGCACCAACAGGCACAGGCAGTGTGGCGTGGAGCTGCAAATGTACGTTCGGTTACATGGGGAGAACGTGCGAACGATCCGTGTGTGATAATAACCCGTGTCGATTCGGTGGCACGTGTGTAACGTTTCCGGAGAGCGGATACCTTTGCCTCTGTCCGTACGGAAAGCATGGCCATTTTTGCGAACATGATCTAGACATTCTGCAGCCATCGTTCTTTGGTAGCATTAAGGGTATCTCTTCCTACGTCTCGTATCCGATCGCGTTTCCACTGGAGGATCGGTTTGAGTTTAGCTTCAAAATTATCCCGACGACAACGGCTCAAATTTCGCTGCTCGCATTCATCGGCCAACCGTACGATCATCACGATCAAAGTGATCATTTTTCGGTTAGCTTCATACAAGGTACCGGATACGAAAAGGGATAGCGCTCATATCGGATGTGCCCCGTTAAAATAATGATTTCTTACGTTTTTTTTAGGATTCATCCTCGTGACATGGAACTTGGGGAGTGGCCCGCGACGGATATTCACCCAGCAACCGATACAGGTGCAATCGTCTCGTCCAACGACGATCCAGGCCGGTCGAAATGGACGCACTGCTTGGCTGTCGATCGATGGAAAGGTGAACATTTCCGGGAACTCGCCCGGAAGCAGTAGAAAGCTTAATGTCGTTCCACAACTATACATCGGTGGCCATGAGGCTGTCAACTTTTCCAGCCTTCCGCACGATTTGCCTCTTCATTCAGGGTTCCAGGGGTGTCTGTTCGATATCCGGCTTGTAGCGGGGCCGATACACATTCCGCTTCAACATATCGGAGGTATGCGTGGCCGAAGTGTTGGCCAGTGCGGTACAAAGGAGTGCCATCGACACGCGTGTCAGAATAATGGCGCCTGTTTGCAGCACGGTTCCACCTTCACCTGCATCTGCCAGGAAGATTGGAACGGTATCCTGTGTTCGCAGAAGGTTAATCCTTGCGATGAAAGTGTAAGCAAATGCGCACCAGATGCTTCGTGTTTCCCATTGGTGGCCGGATACGAGTGTGATTGTCCCTTCGGTAAGGTGGGCAAACGGTGCGAATCAAATCTTAGGCATCTTAGCGATGTTTCCTTCTCCGGAAGGCGATCGTACCTAGCGATGAAATGGCCCAACACCGGTACCGGCGATTGGTCCGCCTCGTACCGCGAAAACGAGATACGGTACGAAAAGATCGTCCAACATTCGCACATCATCCCGCACAACCATTCGATCCTGTTGAAATCCATCCGGGAGTTAGACAAGATCAACGACGTACTTAAGGTACTGCCAGAATCAAACGATACCGAACAGTATGCCGGCCATTTGATGGTTCCCCGTTCGGAAAACTACCGCCAGCTGCAGATAAGACAACTGACCATCGAGCTGCAGGTTCGTCCACTATCGGAGAAAGGGCTCATACTCTTCGTCCGCACGTTCGATTCTAACGCGCAGGAACAAGGATTTATCAGCATTAGCTTGCAGGGCGGCGTGGTAGAGTATCGGATATCGTCCACACGAAGTCATACGGCTGTAGTACGCAGTAACCATGTGCTGGCAACCGGCGAATGGCACTTTATTCGCATTGTAAAGTACGGCAAACGATTAACGTTGTGGGTCGAAGGAAAAAGTACCTCCATCATTGGCTCCGTCCGTGACGAGTACGTGAGCCTTACAAAGCATATCTACTTGGGCGGTGTGCCCGATCTATCCACTCTGCCGTATGACGCCATCTCAGGCTACCCCGTATCGTTCCGTGGTTGCATCCGGCATGTAAATTTAAACGGAACGCGCATCACACTCAACGACAGTTCGATCGTCGCTTCACGCAACATTAACGATTGCGATGGCACACCTTGCGGTGGCGACATATGTGCCCATGGGGGTCTTTGCTGGCTAGACGAACACTCGCAACCACGATGTAAGTGTCCCGAGTACTCGAAAGGTGTCAACTGTGAAATTCAAGAATCGTGCGAAATTGTACAGTGCCGAAATAGTGGCCAATGTTTAGCCAACGGTCGCTGCAGTTGTGGCGTAGGTTGGACGGGTCATTATTGTGAAATTGCTACCACTAAGTATTCGTCGCTTGGGTTTAACGATCGTAGCTATATTCTGATACCGTCACAAAAGATTAAAATGAAGGACAAGCGCAACGATGACGGGATCGGCGGTGCAGTTTCCAACAGATTGCCCTTAGAACTTCAGATTTCCTTCAACATTTCCACGCTGGAGGACGGGATGCTGGCGTGGACAACGGATGAGGCAGGCAGATACTTTGGCATAGGAATTCGCGACGGTTTCCTGGTGGTCGTTAGCAATATGTTAAACGAGGATCACACGGAGTCCGACAACTATGGAAGAAGTGGCCCGTGGAAAGCTTTTGTGGCCGATGGTGATTGGCATAATGTGCTGCTAGAGACAAAAGCACATCAGCTACACCTATCCATCGATGGGTACGAGCTACTCACTGGGAAGCTCTTACCAAATGTGCGAAGTTTATATTCCCAAGCGTATGATAAACCTGCTTTGAACGAGGGGATAACATACTTAGGTTCGTGCTTTGCTAAACTGCAGGCAAATTGAAGATTACTTATTGATGGTGGCCGTTTTTTTTACAGGAGGATTTCCCGACGATAACATTCTTAACCGAACAATGGGAAACTTTGCCACATCGTTTAACGGATGCATTCAGCACATTCTGCTAGGGAACCAGCTGGACGAGCTCGACTATGCAGACTACGATGGAGCTAACATCAATGAGTGCGCAGTGTAAGGCAGCGCGCGCTATATTGACCGCAGGGTGTGTGTTTGTGTGCGTGTGTAGTTAAAGTGAAACCCATTAGCAATCATCTGATTACTTCTATGTAGCCTAATTTTACCTCATCCTTCAATTGAAGATTTTAATCATTCCAAACATGAACACACATGTACAAACTTTCCTCACAGCCGAATACACTTCACGTACCCGGCAAACGTGCATTCGATGATTCGATGATTCAGAATTGACGTAGAACACATTACAATAAACCGACAACAATGTATCTCAATCACTTGAGCTATAATGTATGTTTATCATACGTATAATAAACGTAAAACCATCAAACGCACGAATATCCTTACTATTTCACTGATGCGCCGGGCATCGGAAAACACCACCGGGAAACAACAAACACACACAAACACAGACTGAAAGAACTGTCAAACTAGAAGGAATGTAAACAAACTCACACCTGTTCACTTGTAATCGAAGCAGGCCATCACAGTTTCAAAAAAAAAGGAAAACACCAAAAGCACATTTTAATAGTTGGGTTTTACTGCAGCTAAAGATTTATTTCTGCTTACTAACATATGTTTCCGCCATGGGTTTCTTCTGAATACAAATTCCTACCGAAGAGTGCGCAACCTTGGGTCTTGGTTCAAATAATAAATAGAGTTGCCTACACAGAAACGGCTCAAACAGTCATATTCCTTCGGTCCACCATGTCCGTTGGCTTGAGGCCTCTAACAACAAGTCGAGACACTATGATGCATGGAAGACACCTTCACGCTTGCTTAACGCACATTTAAGTGCGCGTTAACACACTTTCATTCTTTCCTTCTACTACTAACTACTACTGGCTTGGGAAACGACCCTGGGGGTGAGACGATTTGCGAATATCGTAGTTGTATTCGGATATATATTTGGGTGCGTCTCGAGGCAGAACCAGAAATATAGCTTTATACTAAGTTATATCAGGAATTCGCAAATCACCCCGTTTGCGAAAGCGCCGTTCATGTGTAACGCATGATACAACAGTACGCCTTACTAACGCGAATGAAGAAACAAACAATGATAAGCAAAATGCCGCAATTTCTTATAAACTTAACTTATGGTAGGTACTACTGCTCACGATGTAACAGTTTACAATTTCCAAAAACAAAGAACACCAAATTGCTACTGTTTCAGATCTACCGTGAATGATCGAGGTGAACGCAATCAAAACGCGCGATTCATACCAGCCAACGGACGGTACAGGAGAGTAAACAGATTACTACTATGCCTCACGTTCCTTGCCACAGTGCCTTAAAAAATGGCACTAATCTACCTAGGGTACGCAAGGATTCCTCGCTGCGCCGCTGCACTGAATAAATCGGCCCGTTTTGTTGAGTAATAGGCACGAAATGTTTTATACTGTGAGGTTGTAGAACAACATCAACAGTCAGCCCAAAATCACCTTCACGGGGGGGTAGTAATACATAATTACAATCCAAACGCCGAAACTAAGCAGCAAGTTTGGTGCGTACACTAACGAGCACAACTATCGGCTGTTAGCTTCATATATTCCACCTGTTGTGGCCTGCTGTTGGTTTGACTGGAACCTATAAACAAAAAAGCTGAGGTTAGTACGTACTTCCACACGCAAAAACGATATTTCGTTTGCACTGCCTTGCGCGATCCCTTATTTCCTACCGTACTTATAATCGATGTTGAATGCATCATGTTGTTTTTTGTGATTTTTTATGATCCTCTTTTCTCATTTGTATATTTGTATCCATTAGCTAATTATTGTCCTCTCACATAGTCGTCAGGTTGGCGATGAAGGATGA
Source organism: Anopheles maculatus (assembly GCA_002091835.1). Taxonomy (NCBI): domain Eukaryota; kingdom Metazoa; phylum Arthropoda; class Insecta; order Diptera; family Culicidae; genus Anopheles; species Anopheles maculatus. The sequence continues at coordinate 59,809 of KZ062535.1, read as the reverse complement.
AAAAATATCATTAATTTTCAAAACACCTTTCCACATGAAGCACTCTATCTCTATCGGTCCAAGATCGGTGATCACACCGCAAAGCTGATACACCGTTTTACGCCTGACTACTGTTATTCATTGCACTGTCACGAGGGGGCTCATTAGCATCAGCAGG